>CAIGRS010090541.1:0-13088 GCA_903798395.1 Fraxinus floribunda | reverse complement strand
AGTAGCAATAAGACAAGCTCTTTTTCGAGGTTGTCTTTCCTTGCTAGTTTGCAGCAAGAATGGCACTGCAGTAAGTTGGACAGATTTAGCACTGACATTCATGCCTGATGCTTATATTCTTTGTTGAGCTGTATTTAGCTCGGTGATAGTGATGTCATGAAAAAGAAGGGACACAAGAATAAATACAGAGAGCGAAGGAAGGAAGCTAGCTTGAACTTGGATGAATGGAGCATATAACCTACACTTTATATTTGCTCGTGTCACTAAGAAAAATTCTCTCAATTTCTTCTTATAAACCAAACACGATATGCATAAACAATCAATCACTTGAAGAAAGCATCTGGAAATAAAAACTAATAAATCAGAATTCAAGAACGCTAATTGTTATTCGTGAAGGTAGAATCCAGAAATTCAAGAAAACTAAAAAATAGAACTCAAGAAATCTCATCAAGAACGCTAATTTGTAAAATTAGAATTCAAGAATAATATGTTCTCTTAAAGTTATGAATGCTCATCAGCAGTACAATTATGTTCCTCGTCTTTAGTCTATATTTGTAGAAGAGCAAATCTTTAGCCTAGACATCTAGAGAAGTCTAAGTGCCCAATAAAGAATGAAATAATTTCTATATCCTGAAGTATGAGAGTATGGAATGATTTTTGCATTACAGAGGCTAAATAAATAGAACTTAAATTGGAGTCCAAGATTCTATTCACATTTTTCTAATCACTGTTCTTTAAGCAATTCAATTCAGCTTAGCAAACCATCTTTGAACCAAAAGATAACGAGCAAAAAGCCTCTGGTAGCAGGGAGACGAAACCACTCATCCAAGTTTAACGCGCAAAAATGATGAAGTCTAAGACAGAAAAACAAAAAGTGAGCAAGTAAAATTACAAAGTTCTGCTTCCATAGAGTAAAAGTGTGGACTGTTGAGTGCGGCTTCTACTGGAACGTTGCCAGAATACCAATTAGAAACTAGGGTTAAATAATTGGGAATTTGGGATTGATTAGGAATTTAGGCTTGAGAGTTGTTTGGGCTGGGTTTTCAAAGACATGGGCTGGGATTAGGAACTTGGGAGATGAGGGCTCATATTTCAATTTTCTTAGAAAACCAAAATACCCGGAGTCCAGCGCAGTCGAGGAGGATACGCAAAAACTGGAGCAACCGGTCGAGCTCTCCATCAACTCCATTGTTGGGCTGACAACACCAGGAACGATGAAATTGAAAGGGGTTGTTAGACAAAAAGAGGTAATAGTGTTGGTCGACAGTGGTGCTTCGCATAATTTTATTTCAGCGAACTTAGTCCAGCAGTTGGGATTCACGTTGACGGGTACTGCGAGCTATGGAGTAGTGATGGGTACTGGACTGACAGTCAGAGGAGACGGTATATGTCAGCGGGTGCCTTTGAGACTGCCGGGATTGTTGGTAGAGGAGGATTTCTTACCATTGGAATTCGGCAGCTCGGATGTCATACTAGGAATGCAGTGGCTCATAACATTAGGAAAGATGCAGGTGGACTGGAACACTTGAACTATGACGTTTGACATTGGTGGAACGAAGGCGACTCTATAAGGGGATCCCAGTCTCAATAAAACACCGATGTCATTGAAAGCGATGTGGAAAGCTCTCAAGGAACAGGGGGAAGGGGTTCTGTTAGTAACAGTCCCAGACAAGTTTCCGATTCCAGTCATTGATGAATTGCTCGATAAGTTGAATGGGGCAACAGTATTCTCGAAAATCGATCTTAAGTCCGGGTACCATCAGATTCGGGTGAAGACGGAAGACGTCCCGAAAACAGCCTTCCGAACTCACGAAGGCCATTAGGAGTTTATAGTCACGCCCTTCGGCTTGACTAATGCTCTAGCCACTTTCCAGTCCCTGATGAATACTATTTTCAGAGAGCAGCTCCGGAAGTTTGTGCTGGTCTTCTTTGACGACATTCTAGTTTATAGCCGAACAGAGGGGGAGCATCAGGTTCATTTGCGGGTAGTCTTGCAGATTTTAATAGACAATCAGCTCTTCGCAAATAAGAAGAAATGTTTATTTGGGCAGTCAAAGATAGAGTATATTGGGCACATCATATTGGACAAAGGGGTGGCAGCAGATGAAGCCAAGCTGTCTGCTATGAAAGACTGGCCACAACCTCAGACACTTAGGGAGCTGAAGGGTTTTTTGGGGCTGATGGGATATTATCGACACTTTGTAGAGTCCTATGGAAGGATAGCCTGGCCATTGACCCAGCTACTGAAGAAGGATAACTTCATGTGGAATGATGCAGCGGAGTCTGCCTTCACGAAACTAAAAGAAGCAATGACGTCGGTGCCGGTATTAGCTCTCCCAGATTTTTCACGACTGTTTGTGATTGAGACTGATGCGTCGGGGCACAGGCTAGGGGCTGTCCTAATGCAAAATCAGAGGCCAATCGCCTATTTCAGCCAAGTCCTGCCACTCAGAAGCCAGCGTAAGTCAATATATGAAAGGGAGCTCATGACTATTGTGCTGGCAGTACAAAAGTGGAGGCATTATTTGCTGGGGAGGTGTTTTGTAATTCGGACAGACCAAAAGAGCCTCAAGTTTCTCCTTGAGCAACGCTTGGTAAGTATGGAATATCAGAATGGCTAACGAAGTTGTTGGGGTACGATTTTGACATTGAGTACAAACCCGAACTGGAGAATAAGGCAGCCGACGCACTGTCTCGAAAAGGGGCCACGGTTACATTAATGGCTCTCAGCATGCCGTGTACGTTGCAACTGGAGAAGGTGAACAAAGCTTTAGAAGAAGACCCTACACTGAGCCAGATTATATCAACCTTAAAGAAGGAACCTTCGTCTTGCCTGGGCTATGCTATGGTTAGTGGGGTTTTACTGTACAAAGACAAAATCGTCTTGCCTAAGGATTCTTCTTCTGTTCTACTATGTTCTACTAGCACTACAGGAGAGCTACGACGGTAAGTTGGGAGGTCACGAGGGATTCCTTAAGACTTACAAGAGAGTAGCAGGAACTTTCTACTGGGTCGGCATGAAAAAGGATATACGGGAATATGTAGCTGTTTGCGCAGTATGTCAGCAGCACAAATATTCCACCTTGGCACCGGCGGGGCTGTTGCAACGCTACCCATACCTGAGCAGGTCTGGGAGGATATCTCCAAGGACTTTGTAGAAGGTTTACCAAAGTCGGAGGGAATTGACTCTATCCTAGTAGTGGTCGACTGCTTGAGTAAATACGGCCACTTCATAGGCTTGAAACACCCTTTCACAGCCCCAACCATAGCTGCAGTATTTATCAAAGAAGTGGTCCGGCTACACGGGACACTAAAATCAATCGTATCCGACAGAGATAGGGTATTCATGAGCAATTTTTGGAGGGAGCTGTTCCGTTTGCAGGGGACTAAATTGAGGTATAGCTCAGTCTATCATCCCCAAGCAGACGGCCAAACAGAGGTGGTGAATCGGGGGTTAGAATCCTATCTTCGCTGCTTTACTTTTGCTCGCCCGAAAGAGTGGTTATGTCTCCTTCCTTAGGTCGAACTCTCCTACAACATCTCCTTTCATGTGTCCACAACTCACTCCTTTCCGCATAGCCTATGGACGAGATCCTCCCCTGGTGTTGCGTTTCGAAAAAGGGATGACTCCTGTCTCATCCTTGGATCAACAGTTGATAGAACGGGACAAACTTTTGGATGAACTCAAGATGCACCTTGCCCGAGCCTAGCAGCAAATGAAAAATTCAGCTGATAAGCATAGAAGGGAGGTCAAATTCTTAGCAGGCGATCTGGTCTATATGAAGATGGGTCCCTATCGCCGCAAATCACTGGCACACCGTGCCAATAAGAAGCTTGCCCCGCGGTACAATGGGTCATTTAAGGTGTTAGCTAAGGTGGGAAAGGTGGCCTATCTAGGAATGACAAAAAAACTCGTTCAACCCAATACCTGTAGGACCCCACCCCGAATAGGGCGGGGATAACCCACCTAACTGGGTAAACGGGGCAGGTGCGGGGCGAGAGTCATTAACCCGAAGTGGGTATGGGGTGGGTATGAGAAATATAGTCCCCACCCCGCTACCCGCCCCGTTTAAAGTTAATTTCAAATTTAAGTATTTTATCGAAGAAAAAGAATAAATTTATCATCATTTTTAAAGAGAACATAAGTTGTTTTTAACAAATTAGTAAAAAATAATAATATTTACTAACTAAATATATAAAAAAATGAGAGCAAAAAATAAAATAAATAAAAATAAAAAATAAATGAGGCGATAAATGGGGCAAGAGACTTGCCCCGCCCCCCTTTAACCGGGTATGGGGATGGGGCAAGGTAATAAAAATACCCGACGGAACGAGGGTGGGAATAGACGACCCATCCCATACCCGCCCCGTTGCCATCCCTAGGCCTATCGGCTGGAACCGCCTCTTGGGGCTCAAATCCACCCGGTGTTTCATGTTTCACAACTGCGTAAGGCCGTGGGAGAACATCATTTATCTTCTGCATTACCTACCAATTTGGGAGCTGGCGGGGAACTAATGGTTGAACCGGAAAATGTGCTGGGAGTCAGGACAGCGTCATTAGGAACAACAGGTGACTTGGAGGCACTAATTCAGTGGAAAGGACTATCCCCTTTAGAAGCTACCTGGGAGCCCGTCAACATCATCACTCAACAATTCCCTGCTTTTAACCTTGAGGACAAGGTTGCTGAATTGGGCGGGGTAATTGATAAGCCCCCAATTATATATACATATTACAGGAGAAGCAAGAAGAATGGAGAAGTGGGGAGAGCAGTAACAAATTCGGTTAGATAGGGTGGGGTAGCCAAAATTCTGTTACAAGGGCCTATAAATAGAATAAGAGATACAGAAGAGGACATGATTATTCTAGTGAGTAAAATTAGTTGAGTGGAGAGTGACAGCCCTCTTAAACGGCTGCTTGTATTTCTTTCCTTTAAGCATTGCCTTGTCGAGAATCAAAGAAATCAGTACTGCAAATTCGTTTGTTTGTCTCATCTTCACTACAGTTAAAATCTTAAAGTAGAACTTATCAGAATCCCCTACCAAGAACATTTCCACTAAAATAAGAATTTCAGGCCACCAAGATGGCCTCTTACGACTGGCAAAGGCAAGATTTTGTCATTCAATTATGCTGCTACTAAAAGAAAGAATTTCATTTACTTGTTGCGCTTTGACATGTCACTTGCTGAAACTCCTTCAGCAGCAGGTGTCCCTTCCATGATAAGACCCTCCTGTTAAGAAATGACCAAACACGAATTCAATTATAAGTTATAGATATGTGACGGCAAAATCAGCAGAAACAATATTAAATCACTTGACAAGCAGATGGCATGTATCCATTTTTTCAAGAATTGAAGAGAAAAGCGCGGACTTGTAAACCAACCTTTGCCAAGTAAAGATTGCGGTGGTCATGACCCTCTTTTTGGGCCTTCTCCTGTGCCTTATCCTGAGCTGTTTTCTTGTCCAAAGTCTTAAGAACTTTCAGCTGTCTTCCTTTTAGAAAGATACCTAAACCAGATACAGCATTGGCTGCTGAAAATGCAGCATTCGCAGCATCTGTTGTTTTAAACTTAAGAAATCCAGTCCCTCTTGGTCGCCTGCAGAAGTATAGCCGGATATTCACAAAAGAACAATGATAAATAAAAAGATCTTGAAGCCGATTTAGTCAAATCCTTGTCCTTACTTGGTCACTTGATGAAGAACAGGAAAAAAGGACTGCACTTCACCAAACGCAGAGAAACGTTGTTTCACTTCTTCATTGTCAATGTCAAAAGGAAGATTGGTTATGAAAACAGTGCTGTGCAAGTCCTCCTCTGCTTCAGCCGGACTAATTTGTTCACTTCCCAAAGCATTCACTTGTTCTATTGCATGGGAACTGGATGCATCAACTGATTTATCTTGTAATTGAACCATTTCATTAACCTTTTTTCCCTCAGATGACTCTGGGTCATCATTGCCAGAAGTGGCTGCATTTCTAGAAGATGATGAAATGAACTTCTTGAGTACGTTTCTTGCAACTTCTGCTTCCACCTCAAAATCAATTTCGTTATCATCATCTTCAACTGAATCCATCTCATCAGCTGCATCATCAACACTACAAGATTGTGATTTTTTTGTGACTTCCAAATCATCATCCTCCGAATCACTACTGCCATCTTCTCCATCAGTGTCGTGCTGTCCTGTAAAAACCACAATTTAAATAGAGTATAATGTAATTATCTTGAATCCCAAAGCAAAAGATATCAAGTCACCTTGAATGTGTCACCCAACAAATGTTGGGGAATTTTCATGAATTCAATTAAGAAATACAGCTCCAAAGCTCATAAATTTGCACATGATTAAATAAACAGACTTCAGTCAATTATTAAGTACTGTGTAATTCTTCAACCAATCAACTTTAAACAAGATGGATCAGAAGAAAAGCTTTGATGTTGTTTCTCTAACTCGATTGATATTGCAAAACGCCAGCAAAGACTGATAAGACTTCAAACTTTAAACAAGGTGTATTGATAACAGATTACAACACTGTTGAAGCACCCAAATTTTTAGTATTTGGCCAATTAAGGGAAACAAAAATAGAACAGAAAGTGTAGCATAAGTTAAGGGATTTAGATAATTAAAGGACATATTACCGTCTTCTAAGGCGGCAACAGAATTTCTGCCAGATGTATAAACCTTTTTTGGAACAGCCCAATCAACAGCAATGGGTCTTTTACCGAATTGTTTCCCATTAAATTTCTTGATAGCCTGTATATGGAGTAAATGAGAGTGTCAGTGATAATCATTGTCCGCCAGTGGAAGCTGGTTCTAGAAAAAGTACTGATGATGAAAGCTAATTAAATGTATTGGAGGCTCTTTAAAGGTCACGCCATGGAGTAAATGAGAGTGTCAGTGATAATCATTGTCCGCCAGTGGAAGCTGGTTCTAGAAAAAGTAATGATGATGAAAGCTAATTAAATGTATTGAAGGCTCTTTAAAGGTCACGCCAATCTAAGGCCAGGAGTCATATAAATGCTCTTAGAATCCAAGTAGCCGTATTCAAGTACCTTAGATGTCAACATGAGCTACAAAGTTGTTCCTAAAGCTATAAAAATGCATATCTTCAGAGCTTTAAGAAACAAAGAGAATACCCCAGGAAGTGGGTCTTAAAATCTTCTATTTTCAAATTCTTTCCATTGCCAAATCTTCAATATTGATATCATCCTTCCTTGTGCTAATATATCCCAAGAAATTCCAAAATCAAGATCTAGTAAAAGAGATCTCAATCTCAGAATGAGTATGCCCCAGACTGACTAGAAGAAGCATGCCCAAAGATACTCTTATATTAAGATCTCTGCAACACATTTATCCTGAATATTGATCTATTTTAGTCTCTTTTTTTCCCCCATTTTTGATCTCTTAAAATTTCTCAATTAAGCAGCAGACAAGCTACTAATCAAGGCTGGGGGCTTGCATCACCCAAAGGACAAGGTCATATTTGGCATTTAAGAACAGGTAGAACAGTATTCACAAAAAAGAAGGCATACATTTTCAGCTTCCCCCTTCGACGTGAATTTAACAAATGCAAATCCTTTAGACAACCTGCAAGAGGTAAATCAAGAGTGACAACTTAAAACTGAAACCATAAGTACATTGGGAGTGAATTACAAATAATTGCATGTCATTATATATCTACCCAGTCTCAGAATTTCGAGGAATAAAAACTTCCCACACACATCCTACAGAAGCAAACATATCTTTTATCTCAGCAGCTTCAGCCTGCAATCAATAATCCACAGAAGAAATCTTCTCTTATCATGTATTGTTGAAAACAATAAACATAAGAGTGTGACCCACTGTAAATTGTTAAATTTCAAGAGAAGAAAGTAACCTTGAATGGGAGATTCCTCACTATGAGTTTCCACTTCTGAGTTTTAGAGCCCTGGTGAAGACATGCAACATAAAAGGACCTTGAGTCCCTCAATCACAAATAAATGGAGGAAAAAAATTCTACGCAGATTGATGTTAATCACGGTAGTGTCAGGGATACAATAACAAGTATGTTATGTTAGAACTTCAAACAAATTAGTTGACAATCAATGACAACATTGTACAACTTACACACCAGAAAGCACCGTGCTAATATATCCATATATTATGCATCTTTTGACATAATGGCTTCCACACTAGTATGGTGCTTAACCTAGAACACTTCGACCATAAGTTGGATATGAACTCTAGAGATTTACTGAGGTGAGTAAACAATTTGGTAGTGTGTAATTTGACAACTGATTTTGTTGCGTTCTATGAGTGAGGTAGGCAGCAGAGAATCAGTTGTTGGAAGCCAAGACCTTCACTCATTTTTTGAGGTCCGTGTGTTTTGATGCATGTTTAGTAAGTGCAGGGAAGCCATTGTTACAAAACGAACAATGCATAGTTGTTTTACAAAATAAAAGACGTGGCAGACTAATCATAGGCAGCATTTGAAACCATTGGAAGTTCAGACTTCAGACTCAAATTGTGAGACTACCATTTAAATCACTGGAAAGCAGTGAACTACACTGTGATTTCATCTTTGATGCACTGATTTTAATGAAGTTTGACAACTAGTCACAAAAAGCAAAAATTAGTTAGTCAATTGCTTCATATAGGCATACAAATCGTTCCAAAGACAATAACCCTACCTCTCCACCAAGCTGACGTGCCCAAATAGATTGCCCATGTATCTCCTTTTGGTGCAACGCTGCAACACATGCACGGGCTGATTTTACACTCGTAAAAAGTACAGAAGAAGCATCCATTTTACATCCATCTTGAGCTAGCCCTGCACATGATCATTTATGGGAGGGCATATCACCATCCCAAACAAAATATATCCAATCCCTCTGAGGAGCATATAAGTTGGTCAGCTAATTAAGCAACAACACAATGAGGAAACAATACTCGAGCTTTCTACTAAACATAATTAATTAAAACTTACATAACTGTGAGAAAGTTTCAATAAATACTCAAAATTAAAACAAAAATATATCAATAAACAACAAGAAGCCCACTAAGCCCTTGTTTGACACCCATTTTATGGTAGAATTTGATTTAGAATAGTGATTGATNTTAAAAAGTAAGGAGAATTTTTGGGTTTATGTGTACTATTATTTTATTGATAGAATGTGTGATTAAAATGAAGAAAGAGAAAAAAATGAGAATGAGAATGAGAAAAAAAATGGATGTCAAACGAGGGCTAAATCTTATCCCGATAATATTTGGGTCGACTACATGAATTTATTTTCTCCATTCCGTTTGGTCCATCACTACTATAGAAGATCCAATGGAACTAGATCCTTCACAAGCATTTTTAGAGAGAAGTACATATAAACCTGTAACCTAAACCAGAAAAACAACAATACGGCAAAGAAAAGCATGTGAACGTAGTCCCATGTTTCTATAATTGTTTTGTTGTGCTCTCCCTCCTACCTTATGGCAACTAGAGCGTGAGCAAGAGTTATGGGAGGCAGTGCAGAATCCAAGAATTGTACCAGGAAAAGGATGCAAAATACATTATAAAAGTTACAGTAAGATGGTTTTACATTCAATTTCTTTTATGTTCCATTTCAGAACCATAGGGCAGCTCAGCAGTGCTCCATGTCTATTTTCTTGGACAAGCATCAATAATACTACGCTTGTCTTTCAAGACATCAATAATATTATGCGTAGATTCAAATAATAAAACTATGCATGTCTTTCAAGACATCAATAATACCATATTTTTATCCCTTCCTGCTCCCTCTCAATGATCAACCTTTACTTGGAAGCTTCATACACAAAAAGTTATAAGTAATTTCAGGGAAAAAGCTCAAAACCCAAATTGAAGGCAACTAAAAACTAAGGTTCTATTAACTTTAAGAGGTAAAGGAGTTGAAAATTTTCAAACTTCTGTATTTGGAGAAGTGGAGATGAAAGGAACATAAGGCGCAATAAGTTTTACAACAATTAATTTCTGTAAAACCATTTTTCACTCTTATCGATAATTCAGTTCAAGCATCACCTCTTGACAACTACTTGTTACTATGTTAACTATTGCCACCTATATTCTTCTACAGTTCGTCTCCCTACTGCATTAACGTATACTGGTCAAAAGAGGGTGATGCTTGAAGTAGAATCCTTGATAAAAGATCTATCAAAGAGATATCTGAGCAAGAAATTAGAAATCCTCCTACAGAAATGGAGAATGTTGTGAGGATAATATCAAACTTTTGACTAGTAAAATGGACAATGGTGAGACAAAGAGGACTTAAAAATACGTATGGAGCAAGAAGCAGACATTAGAAAGTAAGTTTCGTATACATCTCGGAGTATACCTAATTAAGACCTGTAGAGAAGCATACTGTCGATATGGATAAGTCGGACAAAATAGAATGTGAAGAATTGTTACATGTTAGGATTTACACTGCAAGAAGCATTGAAGCCATTTATCTATTACACACACAACATAAATGGATATGCTGTGATTTTTTATGTTTTTCAATCGTGTTTGATGATTTTTTTATTGTGAATCCGTTCGACATATATACCTTAACTCTGGCCTCAAAAAAGCAGAGAAATGAAAGCGACGTCGAAGCCCATGGCTCTGTAAGGGCTCACTCAGCTCTAACTCCAGAAGCTAGACAAGCTTAAGGATCCGTTTTCTACGTTCATTCAGTGGGTGCGGAAGGTTACTCATGACGAGACCAAAATAAACTTGTTAACGTAATTTAGGTGGTGCAACATGTAAATGTAGTTACCATGATGCTGAAGCTCTTCTCTGGGAAGAGGGTAGGTGACAGAACATATTTTGCCACAGTCCGTTGCTTGACGGTGTACTTCCTCTGCTACATTAGCATTAAGAAGACCACCAAATATGACCGTCTTAGCAACCCTATTTAGCATGAAGAGAACTTCGTGTTAGATATGCTGAACAAGAAATTAATTATAAGCAAATAATATTATAAATTTAAAATATACAACTACAAATTTAGAAATCGTACTTCAGAACTAGAACTTGAAAACATATTTATACAGAAGTTACTAAGTTGAAGGTTGGAGAATCCTTCGTGGAAAATATCAGTTGAAAAGAAAGCCAGCCAGTTTCAAACTGACTTAGGTTACTAATCTAACTTTGAGAGGGAAAACATGGTTATCCCTATATCAAATCAGGTGCTGTATCATGACTTCACTACTGATACCAGTTCCTGAGCTGATAAGATTGGGAACAGAACATAGTCTTAAATAAGCCAATGGATATATTCTAACAAGTATAAACGAGATTGATGTGGACATATCAATCAATCTGAAATTAAAGATATAAAAGAAAAAGGAGCTAGCAAAAGAATAGTATAATCAAGAAATGACAAAAATGTGAATAAAACGAAATTATTTTACATCTCCTCTTGAGGGGACATCTAAGAATGGACGTGACAACTTTGATACTACCTGTATATCATTACAAGCCAAACTACAATTCAAGAGATGAACGATGTGATTGACAATATTTGGTGCAACCTAAATGTGGCACTTTAGCATGAAAATTCACCACAGGAGAAATATCAAACTTTTTATTCCAGTCCATATAATAATATCAAGCCAATAACCAGGTACCTTTGTTTTTCTGAACCAATCCCTTCATCAGGCAGACTACTCGAAATCACACTTCTTTTCCGTTTCTTCATGGATTTAACTATTTAAAAATCAACAAAAACATATTTAAGTATGAAAAATTGGAAAAAGAACATCAATAGTCTTAAGGCACGTGTAAACTTTTTCGTAGTTAGATACCTTCTACATGAGAGTTTGGTGCCTTCTCAAGCTTTTCTACCTTTGTGGCTGAAAGGTCCTTGTCGTTCTTTGTCTCAATAACATCTTCAGAATGAACTACCAAGTGGAAAAGGCATAACAAGATAACATCAAGAACGAATTTATATCTTTACCTTCTGGTGAATGTAGTAGCACATATTGTAAACTTGAGTCAAAACCTAAGAAAACACATGTTAGCTATCTCGAAGTTTGATACCTTTTAAATGAGATTCCGGTGCCTTCTCAAGTTTTTCTACCTTTGTGGTTAAAACATCTTTGTCAGTCTCGACAACATCTTCAGCATGAACTACAAGTGAATATGGCATAAAACAGTACTATCAAATTAACTTCAAGAACGTATTGACATCTTTAACTTCTGGTAGATGTAGTAGCAGATACTGTGAACTCAAGTCGAAAATTCAGAAAAAGGAAATGCAACTACGACCTTGATTTTCTTTTGCTCGACGTTGCTCAAGAGGAGTCCGATGCATAGCATGTTTCACTCCAATATTTCTACCTCCAATGGTAGAGCCATTTTTCAGCTCAATTGCACGGTTAGAATCTTCAGTGGCGGCACTGAATTTGCATTAAAAATCAAGCAAAGGTGTTAGCATTTCCTCGAAATTTTGTAGAAGGGTGAAGAAATCGAAGAAAGTACACTTACAATTGAACAAAGCCAAAGCCTCGGTGTTCGTTAGACCCTGATATACACGTGTAATTAAAAGAAGTCCACAATTAGCTTCTAAAACTTATGAAGAAAGGAATTATGTTATATTTAATGATAATGTATTTGATTTCGTATAGTGTGTTAGTGCAATGTTCTCATAAAGAAAAACGCTTACATAAATAGTAATTGTAATGAATAATACCATAATTTATTTTATGTCAGTTCGAAATGATAATTTACGAAAATATACCTTTCTTGGTGACCATGAAGCACCGTCTGATCGGTCCAACCTCGCTGAATGTTTCTTCAAGCTTAATTATTCACATAAACAAGTTTAAGACAACAAGAATAAGCATTTAATCTGTGATAAAAAAAAATAATAATAACTCACAAATGTGTGTGTATATAGAGAGAGAGAGAGAGAGATTTATACCTGAGTATTGGTGAAAGAAAAGGGTAAATTGGCAACAAAGACAGTAGCAGAGCAGTGAGGAGTGTTGCCACTGTCCTTCATCATCTTCTTGTTTCCCATTCTCTGATAGTGTGTAATGGGAGCAGTGAATGTTAGCTCGGACTCTCCAAAAATGGAGAAGCATCCGTGTCGACACGACACGACACG
>CAIGRS010090521.1:0-17329 GCA_903798395.1 Fraxinus floribunda | reverse complement strand
GGTGGTTTATTCTGATTGTTTCCTCCCTGTCCTTGTCCCTGATTGTTAGACCATGAAAAGTTTGGATGGTTTCTCCAGCCTGGATTATAAGTGCTGGCGTAGGAATTATTTTGCTGTCTCTGAAAGTTCTGCGCGTAGCTCACCTCCGCAGGCTGACTAACATGTGTAGAGGCCAAAGGGCAGCTTGTAGTAGTATGATCAGCTCCACAACCTTCGGAAACAGGTGGTGATTGGTGTACTATGTTAACTGACCTGGATAGATTGTCCATTTTCATTGTAAGAGCTTCCATTTGTGCAGTCAACGCTGTTATTGTATCCACGTTGTGTATCTCTGCTGTTTTCTTTGGAACTTCACTTTCGGTTGGCCACATCGACTGATTTTCGGCTATTTTCTCATACAAATCATAGGTTTCATCGACTTCAAGTTTCATCACCGATCCTCCTGCTGAAGCATCTACCATATTCCTGAACTCTTATTGCAGACCATAGTAGAAGAGATACTGCTGAGCTTTTTTAGGAATGTCAATTTTCGGCTATTTTCTCATACAAATCATAAGCTTCATCGACGTCAAGTTTCATCACCGATCCTTACGCTGAAGCATCTACCATACCCCTGAACTCTTGTTGTAGACCGTAGTAGGAGAGATCTGCTAAGCTTGCTTAGGAATGTCAAGGCTAGGGCACTTTATGAACAAATTCTTGAACCTCTCCCATGCCTCAGGGTAACTCTCTAAATCTTTCTGCTTTGTAATCTTTGAATCTTTTCCAAACTTCTAGATAGCTCTCAAGGTCTCTTTCCTTGAAAGTATGGACTTCATTTTTGACTTGATGGACTCGAGAAGGTGGGAAGAATTTCAACGTGAATTTTTGAACCTTATCAGTCCATGATTGTGGCTACTACATGATAATAACCTTCCTCACGAGCTTTATGCAGAAGGAATTCAATATATGTCATGTGTATAATGCGAAACCAAATCTTTGTGCAGAAGCAATTCAATGTGTGTTCCTTCTTCGTATTCTGTTAAAAGATTAGTCACTGAGAAAGCTGATCTTGATGATGATCAAAATAAATTAGAGTTGTTTCCTAAATGTACTAGAGCAGTGTAATGACCCAGAAGGGAAGAACCTTCAGCTCCAAGGGGATAGAATGAGAGAAAGCAGGTCTTTCCCCTTTTTTTTTTTTTTATTTGTTTTAAATTCTAAGAAATGTACTAACTGTAGGTAATATTTTATATATAAATATAATTAATTTGAATAACATTACCAACAGATTATCAACGTATAGATTCGTAGGTAAAATTTCAATTAATTTTTATATTTTTTTTTTATTTTACTATCAATGGTTAATACTTCATAATTTTCATTTGTAAGATTTTTATATTTTAAATATTTGTTTTATTAAAAGATTTATCAATGGATTAACTACGGAATCTTAGTGACGGTTATTTGTCATCGGTAATCATGTTGCTACAACGTGTACTTTATAGTTATAAGTTTTTTTAAAATATTTCCTTTGAACGACGATGATTCGTTACTAATAACAGGGGCATTTGTTTTGTTCCAAAAAGAAGAAAGCGAAAAATGTATTAAAATTAAAATAGAGCCAAACAGGGGTCTTTGTTTTGTTCCAATTATTTTTGGATAGAACAAGTCAACAAGAAGGTGAGTATTCTACTTGTGCTGGAAGGATTTATGCAAATAGTTGGTTTTTATTTTAGGAGAGTTTGTTAAGTCTATAAAATAGAAGAATCTGATCTAACAATTTCAATGCTTCAATAATACATTTTGATTATTCTCTAATATCAGGCTCTTCTTTAATTCTGTGTAATCTGTTTTTTAATTTTGCTTTCAATTGTTTTAAAATCTGATGAAGATAGCAAGTCACATGTCTCTGAAATTTTTAGAGAGAGAGAGATTCTGGAGTATGTGAAAATATTGAGAAGACAAAAATTGAGCCTAAAAATAGAGAGAATAAGTAGGTGAAAGGCGAGATTTAAAAATTAAAAATTCTATTTATTTTATTATATATATATATAAGATCAAATTTCACATAAATACCAGTTCAACTTGACTGAACCGTTTGAGCTAACTCTAGCTTTTCCAATTCAATGTTCGGGCTGGTTGTCAAAACACCGGAAAAAATAGTCTTCGTTGAACATTAATCCAAACTATCTAGGTCTACTTTACTACTTGTTTATTCGATATCGTACATTAGCGATTTATATCGAAATGTTGTCGCCACATGGAAGGATACGCGAAAAAAAAAAAAAAAAAAGTCCCTTCTTCGTAACTGCGAAAAAGTAAATATCTATTCATTTTGCAAAAATCCAACAATCCCAACGCAAAAGTTGATTTAGGATCTTGTATCAATACAACTCATTCTGTAAAGATTGACATTCATTCGATATTATATCATCCCAGGATCATCTCAGTTATTCAATGTATACATCTCAGTTATTGAGTTACAAGGTCGTCTTATACGTTCACAATAACCAGGAATTGTACATAGTTAATATTATCTACGTTATTGTATTCAATTCTAATCTAAATTACATAATACAACATTTCAGTACTATTCCTTTTTGATCCATCCTACCCTCTTCATTGCCTGGAAAGAACAATGCCACATTAGTTAATGCAGCATGCTTACAGGTTGGCGAGTGTTTGCACTCGTACTAACCTAAATGTAACAAAAGATAACTATATCCAAAATATCAAACTCAAGGATGGATTTAAATATGACAGACCTGGAGGCTGAGCTAATTTTCGATTTTGTGGAGATATCATCTCTTTTTTCAACTGCATTAATATATCCTCCATGGTATACTCCCTTCGCCAGTCGGCAAGCATAGGGAAAAGACTTGGTTCAACCTGGTACGTTTTATTTATCATGAGATTGCGGTTAAGCAGATCATTGCAGAGTGAGACTGTTAAGTATTACATACCACGCCACTTTCTTCATTGACACAGCTCATATTGATCCGGGTTTGGAACTTCACACTAGGTGGCTTTTCTGGATATTCTTTCCCACAAAATAACTTCAATTGGTAGATGCGTCCTTCATGTGCAGTCTGAAAAACAGCTTTTCTAGTCAGAAGAAAAACTCTAATCCTTTGATGATGATATATTAACTAAAGTTACAAATAACAGCAAATAGCCAATGCCATGCAAGCCCTGGTGCAAGTAAGATCACAGTAAAATTCAGAACACGATCTTCAAAGAGTTTTGGTCGAATCATTGGTGCTGAGATAGAACATATATTATGGGAAGGAGGGAGTGAGGAGACAGAGAGAGCGTGAAACATTAGATGTCTGTCCACTGAATTTTTTAAAGACCAAAGCATCAATGTCCACTAGAGAAAATGGCATTTGAACAATTTCTTTTACTACAGAAAGCTCATACGAGTAGAAAATATCGAAATGAAAAATAATTCCAATTGAAAAATAATAATCTTCAATGATCTTCCAAAATTACTTGATCAGATTTGCCTCGGTCAGTAGATTCTAGCAAAATTATCTTCATTACATATACTTGATCTACTACATAGAAAACGGTTACAATATTCAGTAATTTTGACATGTGATGTTGATTATATGCATTATAATCCTTTTGGTGATCTTCATTTTTATGATTAATGGTACTACTAATTAATAACCAACATTTTTTTCATTTAATCCTTTAATTGCATCTGCAATTCATCGTACCTCGAAAACCATAAGAAATGACAGTCATTTTTCTTTTCCTTTTAAAGTTCATTGGATTGTTTAAAGAAGATCAATTAAGATGGAAGTTCAAATTGCATCAGTTAGAAGGACGTGTACTAACATTAGGAGGACCAATAACAGTTCCAGTCCACGACTGCATGTACACATCATCGGCATCATCCATTCCATAGCTGACTGTTCCATCACCTATTCCTTTCTCGCCTCTCTCAAGCTCTTCTAATAATCTGAAGTTCCTTGGAACTGAAATCAGCAGTTCTTTCATGAGATTTACTACATAAATTTTAGGCAATTTGTATATGGAAGATCCTCAGACAATTACAATAACTAGAAATTAAAAATAACTAATAACTAATGCAATAAGAAATTCTATCATTGCACTTCACACCACTGGACTGATTCAAGAATAGATAATAGTAAATAAATGCAGACCTAACACGAAATCATACTAAATGCAGATGATAATTTCATCACTCACAGAATAGCACACCATGTGAAATAAGTAGCAAAAATGACCAGACAATAATACAGTACCTTGTAATGTGGACTTCCTTCCACGTGTTAAAATCTAAGCATTCCAATAGTACACAGTAATTCATACAACTCAAGGTGACAGTGATAGTAACCATGCAAGGCAGAGAGACCAAACCTTTAAAAGCATATTATGTTCTAAAAGTAACTATATCGCACTTATATCTCATGAAATGGTTAGCAAAAAATCTGCTTTGAATATTAGCGATGGGAAACAACTAAAAGTCTACGCAAGGAAAGACTAGAATATAGAACTTGAGTTTAACTAGATTTCAGTAGTTTATCTGTTAGGATTTAGATATGATTTTAAGGTAGAATTTGATTAAGCTATGTTGTTTAGATTAAATTATTGTAATATCTTGATAAGATTTTACTTTATTCGAAGTTAATTTGAGTTTTAACTTCCTTCCCTATAAATGTAACAGAATTTCAATCGTAAGCATACTTTGACAATGAAATAAATTGATATTTTCTCCCTCTTCTGCTCTTTCTTCTCTCTTATCCTCCTTATTTTCTCAATCTAGTTTTTGTTCATTGTGTCCCTCATTAATTTGATATCAAAACAAGTCGTTTTACTATGGTCAAATAAATTTCTCATAGTAAGCAAGCTCAAGAATTTATTTCAATAGCCATCAACATCTATAACCAAGAACTCATGCCAAAATTTATTCACATAATACCTAGCCGCCGCTGCCACCACGACCATCATCCACATCCTTAAACCTCAATTCATAAACCTATAATAATAAATGAGCAATAGCAACTTATAGGAGAGTTCATTTGTAGCAGCCTGTCACCCGTGTGCACTTCCACGGTAGCTGTGCCAATTTGATGATGATAACTTGGAGACTGTGATAGACCTCCTATAAGGTTCACTTATGTGAGAAAGAATAAGGGCCTTGCCAAGTCATCAAGTGTTGATTAGATAAGGGTAGAAATGTAATAATGTGGGGGTAGTAGTTGTGAATAAAAGTTGGGGGGGAAGGGATTAGGGAGGCATTTTTTTACTGAAATTCTGTTAGAAAGGAGGGGAGAGACCGGACCTCTCAATTAGCCCTGGAATTTGTTTTCATTCTGTTATTTCATTTCCGAACATCCATTCATCCATTTCCATTTATTCACTGTTAGACATTCCAATTCCTGGTATTAGTGATTGAACTTGTGCATCTTGTGGTTTATTCTACTAATATTCAGCCGGGGTTCTATCTCTGGACCAGACTGTAAGTTCTGATGTTCCAGTCAAAAATCTGGAGTTGGGGAGAAGCTATGAAGAACGGACCCAACGTGAGAACTCCGAGAGATTGGACCATCGCAACCGCCGATTGGAAATGCCAGTTTTCAATGGCGAAGCTCCAGATGCATGGATTTTTCGGGCGGATAGGTACTTCACCATTAATCAACTTACCAATTGGGAAAAGATTGAGGCAGCGGCCGTTTGTTTCGAAGGTGAGGCACTGGCTTGGTTTCAATGGGAAAATGGCCGGCAACCTTTGACGCGGTGGGAGGATCACAAAATCCTACTGTTACACAAGTTCCGCCCTTCGCAAGAGGGCAGCATGCTTGAGAAATTGTTGGCACTGAGACAGGGAGATACGGTGAGGAATTATCGCCGGTGGTTTGAAATGTTGGCTGCACCATTGCCGGAGGTTCCAGAAGCCGTTTTGGAGGGGAATTTCATAAACGGGCTGAAGCCAGAAATCAGGGCTGAAGTAAGAATGGTTAGGCCCTAGGGGCTGGGCCAAATTATGTAGCTAGCCCAAAAAGTGGAAGATCGCAATGAGTCACTTAAACAGGCCCAAGTATCCGTTGGCCCATTTAGACCCAAACCCATCAACTCAGCCAGCCCATTGGGAAATGGTCCAAGATATACTGCCTCCTATCAAAAAGGGGTCAAGTACCCCCCACAATTGGGTCAACAAACACAGACGACAAGTTCGTCCTCAAAGGTCTGGAACAGTAACTTTATTGAGTGCTTAATAGTCGACACATAACCTCCAACTGCCGTCTTTTTTCTTGACTAATAACACCGGACTCGAAAATGAGCTCTGACTCAGCTGGATGATCCCTGCAGTGAGCATTTCCCTGACGAGCTTCTCAATTTCATTCTTCTGTATATACAGGTAACGGTAAGGCCTTACATTCACGGGTGTGGCACCAAGTTGCAGGAGAATGGTGTGATCTCGTACCCTCGGAGGTGGGAGTTCGTGTGGCCATTCAAAAACACTTCGAAGACTCTGCAATAACTCCTGGATTGAACTGTGAATCTCACCCATGGATGTTTCTAGTTCCACACCCAAGCTTCCTAACTCCAGCAAAATTCAATGCTCCCCCTCCTGAAATGATTTAACCATGGATTTCAGCGATACTTGCATCTTGCCCAAACTAGGATCACCCGTAACATCACAGTCTCTCCGGCCACCTTAAAACGCATAGATAAAGCACCCTAGTTCACTGCACCTTCCCCAGTGTTTCCAACCACTTCATTCCCAGTATCACATCAGTACACCCCAACTTAAGCGGTAAGAAGTCTTCAATAACCTCAACTTCCAGAAGTGAAACCACCACACCTTTGCAAATACCCCCCTCCCTTCACCGAAATTCCATTGCCTATGACCAACCCATAGTTGGCCGAGTTCGAAACTTGCAAATCTAGCCTTTGGACAAGTTCATCTGAAATAAAGTTAGGGTAGCTCCACAATCTATCAAAACTATCACATGTTCTCCTCGTATTGTCCCTCGCAATTTCATCGTCTTGGGAGCAGAGAATCCCACTACGGATTTGATAGAGAGCTCCACGATTTCTTCTATTAACTGTTCGTCATCCTCCCCACTCACATCCACAGCTTCCCTATCTTCTTCTTCTTGCACCAACAATACCTGTAGCTCGCGATTCTTGCATCGGTGCCCTGGAGCAAAGCGCTCATCGCAGCGAAAACAAAGCCCCCTCTCCTATTTCAGCTGAAGCTCGCCGTCGGTAAGGCGTTTAAAGGGCAGCGCCGCTTTCTCTCCCTTTGCCGGCGGTGGGTTATGGACCGTTTGAGTTGGAGTCGAAGGTTGGAAAGGTAGATTATAAATTGAAACTACCACCTATCAAGGCAATCCACCCAGTTTTCCATGTATCTCAACTCCGCAAAGCTCTGGGGAACCTACAGCCCGTTTCACCCATTCCACCTCAGTTGTCAAAAGATGGAGAGTTTATCTTGGAGCCGGAATCTATTCTAGGAGTTCGACCCAACACTTTCGGAGGGAGGGGGTGGGCGAGTAATGATAGACCTCCTATAAAGTTCACTTATGCGAGAAAGAATAAGGGCCTTGCCAAGTCATCAAGTGTTGATTAGATAAGGGTAGATGTAATAACGTGGGGGTAGTAGTTGTGAATAAAAGTTGGGGGGAAAGGGATTCGGGGGGGGGGGGCGAGTGATGATAGACCTCCTATAAGGTTCACTTATGCGAGAAAGGATAAGAGCCTTGCCAAGTCATCAAGTGTTGATTAGATAAGTGTAGATGTAATAACGTGGAGATAGTAGTTGTGAATAAAAGATGGGGGGAAAGGGATTAGGGAGAGACATTTTTTTACTAAAATTCTGTTAGAAAGGAGGGGAGAGACCGGGCCTCTCAATTAGCCCTGGAATTTGTTTTCATTCTATTATTTCATTTCCGAACATCCATTCATCCATTTCCATTTATTCACTGTTGGACATTCCAATTTATGGGATTAGTGATTGAACTTGTGCATCTTGTGGTTTATTCTGCTAATATTCAGCCGGGGTTCTATCAGACTGTTTGGCTCTTTCGAGTCTCGTGAGAAGTTTGCTATTGATACTTTGTCATGAAAAAAGATTGACAGCCTTGATGGATGAAGTTGCAATCTATCTCGCCGAAATCGAGTTCTCTTAGTTGAAGAGCCGAAGAGAAATGATGAGAAACAACTAAAAGTCTACTCAAGTCGAAAGATTAGAGGCTTATCTAGATTTCAGTAGTTGATCTGTTAGGATATAGATAGCATTCTAAAGCATAATTTGATTAAATTATGTTTATTTTGGTTAGATTAGTTTAATATTTCTATAAGATTTTAGTTTATTAGAAGTTGGTTTGAGTTTAACTTCTTTTCCCTATAAATGGACTTAGGATTTTATTTGTAAGCATACTTTGATAATGAAATAAATTGACATTTTCTCTCTCTTCTTCTCTTTTCCTCCTTGTTTTCTCAATCTCGTTCTAACTCATTTTGTCCATCATCAACTAATCTTGGATAGCATATTATAATAATTGAAAAACAAGATAAGAAAACCTCTGTTGAAGGTATATCTAATGGAATATTCTTACAAAAGGTGTCCATATGAATTAATACACCCTCGTTTCCATATATTGATGTGTTTGTCCTTTTCCACACTCAATGCCCTTTCCCTACCCAACCCAACCCAACTCAACCAGAAGAAAATATACACTACAATAATGAAAAATGCAATAATAGTAAATGTACCGAGAAAACATGACACTCATGTAGATGTTTTCACAGGTTCTGGAAAGATTTTCCAATCCTTGAACAACATTATACAGGAAAGAAACCAGGCCAAAAATTCATAGCTCAATCTCTGGGTCAGTTGTGGTTCACTAATGATATTACTACGATATGAGTAGTGGTCAAGGTTACTGTAGCTGATGAAATGGATAAGAAAATATTACACTTGGAATCATACCCATGGGTTTTATGGAATTTAGGACTTCAAAACAAGAACTAGTACAAAGAATACAAAAGATGAATCATTATCTGCATTTCACTAGGTGCTAATTGAATACAAAATCTGACCTTAACACCTGCAAAAAGAACTCCTACTCAGTGACATGGTGATCTAGAACATTAACAGAATCAATAGTTTCCCAACTTCTGAAATTTTCAAAATTTTCAGTCAAGGGTCCAAGCAAGATAGCTATCAATCAAACAATCCACAAATATCACTATGATTCTATTTTAATTACATGAATGTGGCTAAACTGAAGCAGCAAAGGCAGAGTTTCCATGAGTACAAAGCATTAAAAGATTCAAGTGGCACCAAAAATGTAAATAATATTTTTTTTTTCTCCCACATTATGTGGGATTTGTAGGTGTGTCTAAGTAATTATTAAATGACTAGATGTACTCTTGCTTTTTCACTTAAAAATAAATGAAAAACCTTCATGGAAGTTGATGTTCTGAGTTTTGCTTATAATTTGTGAAAGCTTTAGGAACTTGTGCAAATAAAGCAACTTTAATATGGGAGGCTTCAAGTTCAATTCATATCCACTTCCTATTTCAAGGCAATCGACTGTTGGAACAAGAACCTTGACATTTAATATAACTATTTAAAAGAACTAGCTTTTTCAATTCTTAGCAACTGATCTGATATTTGAGTGTTTTTTTTCCCTTCTCTAATTCTAGGTCACAGGCACATGAAGTACAAATTCTTAAAAAAACATGATTCACAGCAACAAATTCTTCTCAATCAAAGTCCCATTTCACTTGAAAAGAGAAGCGCAAGAATTTAAAGGTCCCAAAACCAACACACGTGAAATTTTTACGAACATTATATTCCTAGGAACAGCCAGGCAGGTGAATTATGTTGTATGATTTCTATGGGTCATTTAAAGTTTAATGGAGTTTTTCTTTCCCTTTAATGAGTAGTAAAGTTCCAGAAAATTTTCAACTCTGTGGCTCATGCATTTCAATTTGATTTTGTGTCATAGAAGTAGCCTTAGCAATTATCTTAAATCACAAACATGAAGTTATCGATTCTTAAATTGTGGAAGACCATTACTAATATCGTTTTGAACTTTTGATGTTATGCAGATGAGACTGAGTTTTTTAACGTGAACAAGATAATGATGTTGGATCCGTGTAACAAGCATTAAAACCATCCTCTCTTTATAAAAATAAATATTTAAATAAATAAAAATAAACTATCAAAGATAAATACTCTTGACTAGCATTTTTTCTAGAGTTCCTTTCAACTCCTAGATTACAATTTGAAGCATCCCTCCATTATATATAGCCACATAACTGTCTTTATACAGAAGGGCACATTATATGTCTTCCTCTGTCTAAAAATTGAATGTCTCGCTTAGAAAGTCCAGGCATAAGCTCGTGGGGGAAACTTGCAAGTTAGAGGATTCAAACATTAAAACTAAATATTTTTTATCTGCCCGATCCATCCAGTCTACCATGTGGGGGCTGAATATCATTTTTTATACAGGGGCTTCATGTAGAAAGAAATGCGAAAAGTTCTAAGAACATGCAGTTCCTTTGAAATATTATGGTCTATTTCAAGAAAGGGGAGAGAGGATATTTTTAAGATCAGTTATTTTGTTCTCTCTTAGCTTGGTCATAAGTCATAACTATTTTCCTGTGAATACAAGATTTCACCTACACTGCTGCTATCTCTGTATGTACTAAGTAAACAAACCCAAGGACTGGAGGGAGATTCTCTAACAATTTTTCATGTCTTATTCTTTTACAGGAATTCCTCAAAATTATGAGCATCAGATGCTGAATTCTAGTCTGTCACCTCCCTAATCTATGCCTCAGTTTCGATGAGTAACCCAGTATGTTTCATAGTCTCTTAGTCTCTTTCAGGATCTAGTTTTAGCAATGAGCAACTGAGTATGTTTACAATGTTTCCTAATCTCTCCACCAAAAGAAAATACGACAGGTCTATAATACGAAATACAATAAAAGAAAATGTTTCACATAAAACAAATATTAAATAAAAATGAAACCATACAATTCAAAATCGAATTACTAGGCCAGCATTTCTACAACTAAAGATTTCAACATTGACCCAATTCCCAAATACCACGCTGAAAAAATCCCATCAAAGAAAACCCCCAATTTCAGGATGCTGAAAAGAGAAGGGATAATTAGGAGATCAAAAATGATCTACAGCTTTAAAACTAAGAAAAATAGCCTTATAAAACAAGGGAAATGAACAGTTCAGAAAATTACCAACAACTCGTGATGATCCTTCAGAACCCATTTCTTGCTGCACTTAACGCAAAAGATAGGGCTGGTTTTTTAAGCGAAAAAAGGGTTTTTGAAAAGTAGAAAGAAATGGGTTTTGACTTTTGATTCGCCGGGGGTTTGGAGAAGTCGAAGAGGTGACCGTGAATGTTATCCTTCGTTTAACAAATACTGTAGTTTAAAAGCTGTTCACACCCCTCGACTTTTATTTTCTTTACAGGCATTTATATACATGTTTTGCTTAGTTTAAAAATTTATTTTCAAATAAATTTACTTATAAGTAAATAATTAAGTTCTTGATTAAATATTTTTTTCTCCATGAAAAGATGAAGATAAGCCATGGCCGAAGTCAAAAGTATTTTTTAAAATTAAGTCGCTTTAGAGCTTATATGAGTAATGTCCCTTTTTGGATCTAATTTAAATAAATAAAAAAAGAAATTTTAAAAATAATTGGTCAAAGTTGACTTTCTTACGAAGCTCTCTCGTACAAAAATAAGGAGCTATCCAAAACAAACCATAAGTTTTTATGTAAAAATTGATTTTAAAAAAATACTTTTCTACTTAAAAGTAAATTGTCTCGAGGGAAAAGCTAATGTAAATCATCTTTGGTTGGTGGATATCAAAATAGTCTACTACTCAAAATTTAATGAAAAATGTCTAATATGGCATGCAAAAGTCTACTTTGTCCTTTTCTAGAAAATGTCCACATTATTGGACGATCGAGATGTCATCTACAAATGTTGGAGGGAGATTATCATGCGATTGAGAATTTAGGTACTTGGGTGACATGTACACGTATTTCTAGGCTCGCACATAACTCAATGGATTATGCTACTTAGATGGAAAAATGTTTACATATGTTTTGACATAACAAATGTTGACAAGATATAATTGGATGTAAAAATTGACTGTGTATTAAACAATCCAAAGATAAGACGTCAAGCATTATGTTATTGTGTTAACCATTGTGTTATTGTAACATGATTCTAACTCAATGTTCATTCGAAGTCAGTATACTTCACAAACCACAATATGAAACCTTAAAGATTATTCATCATGTTTTTTTTATGTATGCTTGTTTCCAAAGCTATTCTCCAAAGTTGGGGCAAGAAATCGTTGGAGTCACTACCTAACAAAATCATGATAATGTCCACTCGGTCAAAAAATCCAAAGATTGCCACATTCGAAGTTAGAGAGTGATTAAACCGTCAAGGATATCTTATACCCTATAGTCATCTGATTTGGGAGTCATTGTCTAAAAACTTGCTCCATGACTCCAATGACTCACAAGTCATATGACTATAGGGTAAAGATACCCTTGAAGAGTTAATCACTCTCTAACTTCGAATGTGGCAATCTTTGAATTTCTCGACCGAGTGGACATTATCATATTTACCAAGACCTTTCAAATTTCTCAACATTCGGACGAAGCATTATGATTTTTCAACCTTTGTCTATTAGAAGTGGTCACTTCCTACTCATCTTACGGGGATGGCTGCTCTCTGGAAGAAGTTTTACATGCTGAAACAAGGACTGCGTTGGTGAAATCGACATGTATTCGGTGATGTTTTATAGCGGGTGAGGGATATAGGGTTGATAAAGCAAAGAATGTATATGATAGAGACTTTACACCGGAGCATCGGGACTTACTGCATTATACTCAGGCAGTTTTGAGCTAGACTTTATCTATAAAGGAAGGTTTTTGGAAGCAAAAGGTCGGTTCACATTGGTATGTGAGGGAGATCATAATACTCGATATTTCCATGCGATAGTTCAGGGATGCCAAATTAAATCATGTATCAAGTCCATCAGGACACAGGCAGGGGAAATCTTAGCTACTTCTACTGACATTTAGACTTCGGCTATTTCATTTTACCAGGATCTTCTATCTGCTCCTACACAACCTTTGGACCCATTCATTCTGATATCATCCGTTGGCTTTTGACGAAGGATGATAATTTAGCAATAAATCGTCCCCCCTTTAATTCATGAGGTACGAAAAGCAATTTTCACAGTGTTGCCAACCCGGATCGTTTCTCATCCCTATTTTTTTAGTATTACTCGGACATAATGCAGGACGACGTATACAGAGTAGTCTTGGACTTCTTTGATGACGGCCATCTTCTACAGGGTTTTGCTGTTACTACTATTGCATCGCTCCCTACGAGGGACGATGCTTGTAAATGACTGACTTCAGATCCATGTTACCACGTATTATCTCTCCTCCACATAGTGGTTCCATCCCTGGCCGTCTGATTGGAGACATTATCTTATTAGCTCAGGAGCTTCTCTATACTTTGGATGCTAGAGCGCAAGGGGATAATACTATGTTGAAACTAGACATAGCTAAAGCATATGATTGCATGGATTGGGGTTTCATTTATTCTGTATTGGAGGCATTTTGATTTGATCAGATTTGGATCTACAAGATCAAGGGTGCATTTTGGAGTGTCATTTTTCAGCACTCCTAAATAGCTGCCTATGTTGTTTTTTTCGTCATCATGAAGACTTAGACAGGGTGATCCCATTTCGCCATCACTTTTCATTATCGCTGCAAATTACTTTTCATGCCTACTCACTTAGAGGTTGCAGAAGTATCCAGTATGTGTAATCGGCATGGAGGTAGTACCCTTGTCTGGAGCATTATGAGGGGTTTCTAGTTAGTTGATAAACAGGGACAATAGTGAACTTATAATACCTGGATGGGCATCTATTTGTCAGATCAGACATTTGGAGATTTTGAATGGATTTAGATATGAGCAATAGCCTTTCACTTATCTGGGGTCCTCTTATTTAAGGGGACCAAGAGGAGCTTCATTTATGATGACCTTATCCAAAAGGTCCATAATAGGATTTTAGGTTGGACATCACGACTTTTGTCACATGTGGCCGTATTATCTTGCTGAGATAAATGTCATCTTCCATGTCATCACATCTTTTTCAGATTATGCAGCCCTTCCAGGACTATCTTGAAGAAACTTAAGAGCATCTTTATGCGTTTCCTATGGGACTCCAAGGAGTAGGTGCGGCGTTTACATTGGCAGAGCTAGAAGGAGATTTGTCTTCCTACTGATGAGGGTGGTCTAGGCTTCAGGAGATTGCTCTATAAAGCTTTGGTGGTTGTTTTGTTCTCAAGAGTTTACTTTAGGCACAATTTTTACTGAGCAAGTATTGTTTGGGGACATATTATTCACTTGCACCAGTTCCCAAATCTGTTTCTCCTACCTGGTAAAGGTTGAAATTAGTTGAGCTTTGGACAGAGCCATACATTGCAAGCACCTTGGAGGCAAGTCAGATATTCTTTTGGTATAATTGTTGAATAGGTGACACCACATTAGCATCCCTATTCTCACACTAGTAGCACACATTTGCGAAGGTGTATGATTTTTTTTATGACACTGGGTAGGATATAAGACGTTTATTATAGGTTATCTCTCATCTTATGGTAATATAGATATAAGCTATACCTTTATGTGCAGAATTCCTAGATCACATTGTTTAGTGGGATACATCGGATGGTAGCTTTCCTACCAAGTTCACAGGCAGCTCGTACGTATGGGACGTTGGTGTCAGGATTCGAATCGATTACTGTAAAGCTCCATTTTGCCAGTTACTGTGTCATTCTTCTGCTAGAGACTATGGTAGGACCTCATTCCAGTAGATGTGGTTATTCATAGGAGGATTGGATACCAGTTGTCTTTTCTTAGCTAGTGGTGTTCTAAGACTAAGACTATCAGTCACATCTTCATTGGCAATAGCATTTCTGATAAGGTATGGCAGCATTTTTAGGATATTTTCTAGATTCTTATGAGTTCAGAAGAGGGAGTCAGACAGAGGTTCCAGAGATGGCAGTATTCTGGACGGTATGTTCAATATGGACACATTCGTACTATTTCTAATGATATTTTGGTTTCTTTGGACGAAAGTTTATCACATGATCCGTTTTCTTCACATGATCGAGATGATCGACTTATCACATGATCGGTGTATCATTTGGAGAGCTTATCACATGATCTGTTTTCTTCATATGGGAAGACTATTTTGAGCCATTGGTGAAGAGATTTGACACTTGCATCATCTTTGGTAATGCTTTGGACCTCCTTCTTCATCTTTCCCATTCTAGTTTGGTAGCGCACTCCATCAGTCGAATATATCAAGATCAATACTGATGGATGCTTCAAGAATGGTTTTACGAGTGGGAAAGCCATCATCAGAGATCATGCAGGTCAATGTATTAAGACTTTCTCAGCTTCGTACGGATCGTGCATGATATTAGAGGCAAAGTTTAGAGTTATTCTAGATGAGATTTTACTAGCTAAATGACTCAGTCTCTCAGGCACTTGGATTTAGTCATATTCTGTAGTGGCTACTCATTGAATTACTAGAGAAAGAGGACCATGGGCAGACATGATGTCTATGATACGTGAGGTTGTGCTCTTGCTGTAGAAGGCTAGGATCATCGGTGATATCAGATATATGGAGCAGCTGACCTACCACGACATGTTAGGTCACTCGTACAGATTGATAGATATGGACTGCCCAGCATTAGAATATATTTTTTTATTTTTTATTCTTATTTTTGTTTATTATCATTTATTCTCATTGTAAGGGAAGCAGTACTTCCTCATTTGCTTCTTTCATTATTTCCTCATATAACCACGGTATTCCTCTACCACAACAAATTATATATTAATAAAATCTCAGATGTACCACCCTCATTTAATAAAAAAAATAAGTATATGGAGCAAATATGGTATGTATTTTGGGTCCGAGACATGAAGTATAAACTTTGTGTTGTTTTCTTGTAGGTTGGTTGGGTAATAAGGTGGAATTTTGTTTGATTTTGATACCCAATAAATTTCGAGCAACGATGTTAAACAGTTTGAAGTAAATCTCATAGGCCACGACCAATTAGTGAAATAATTATATCTACACCACAGTGATTGGATCGACCCGTAACAACTTGGGCCATTAGAAGTAGCTTAACTAATTAAGGTTGATCATGACCCAATTCACTTTATGATGGCCCATGTGAAGTTATGGCCTATAGTATTACTTTGTCTTGGTTTTGGATTGGTGGTGATATGTTGGCCCATTTATAATTGTTGTGTCTTTGGCCCATTTAATAACTTCGCCCAATTACTTACCTTTTAGCCCAATTGGAGGTAACCTAATTGCCTTGGCTATATATCCATATTTTTCCAACCGTGTCTGGTATGTGTGAGCAATAGAGTGAAAAAAGAGAATAGCAACCGTCTTAAGTGGATTTTAGATCAACCATTGCTTCATTCATCTTCATCCTCACTTTATGATATTGCTACCACCATTAACATTACCTTAACCTTTGTGGGTGTTTGAGTGAGTGAGCGTGTGTTTCTACAATAGATGAGAGAATAAAAGACATCCATCATGGGAGTTTTCTTGATATTCAATGGTCATTCCCTTTTGATTTCTTTATCTCTTTGTGATATTGTAGTCACCACCTTGATCCTTTTATGGGTGTTGGTAAAGGCGGAAACCAAGTGTAAAAGTCGTGGGTCAAGCTTACTTTGGTTGGTGTTCTTTTGGCTTGACTAAGCCCAAATTTCACACCATTTTGAAAAGTGTTTCGCTTACAAATTTTTGGGTTTTGATACCCAATAAATCCAAAACAGTGATGTTAAACGGTTTGAAGTAAATTTCATAAGTATCAGCTGATGAGTGAAATAATTATATTGACACCATAGTGATTGACTCGACCGAACAACAACTTGAGTCATTGGAAGTAGCTTAATTAATTAAGGTTGCTCATGTCCCAATTCACTTGAGGAAGGCACATGTGAAGTTTTGGCCCATAGAGTTTCCTTGTTTTGGTTTCGGATTGGTAGTGATATATTGTTCCATTTATCATGGTTGTGTCTTTTGCCCGTTTGGTTACTTGGCCCAATTACTTAATTTTAGCCCAATTGGAGGTGACCTAATTTCTTGGCTATATATCCTTCTCCAGCTTTCTATGGTGTGGGGGAGTAATCCATATAATATAAAAGAGGCTAAACTTTGGCTCCACGTGTCGCAATATCCTGTCGTCTTAATTTTTTTTTTT
>CAIGRS010090511.1:0-20789 GCA_903798395.1 Fraxinus floribunda | reverse complement strand
AGAATGGCTTGGATTGAGATTGAGTGGGTAGCCAAACAACCCTTTCACTTTAGGAAGAAGCTAACGAATGTTCATTTGGTTGGTCCGGTCAGTTTGTGTGTTGCGTGTGCTAGAAGAAGCGGCCGACAAACAAAATTTATTCTCAGCCAAGTTGTGACCCCTCAAATGTTTGTTGGGAAAGAAGTATTTTTCAACTTATTATTTCAAACAGTTGAAACATGGAAAAGTCAGCAAGTTGGCCGTGTATTTTTGGTGTTGGAATTCAACAGGCCGTTACAGTTTTGATGCAAGCAATTTCTTCACTGTTGCGTGTTTTCGTATGTTCGACTTGACATGAGAAGGTAAATAAGAGAGAGATGTAACATATTGAACACGTGCCCTTCAAAGAGACACGCCCCTCAGCATACAATGTCTATAATTCAATATATTTATTGATGTCATGTTTGGTATGAATTAAATTAGATTTTAATCTAACTCAAAGTCAAAGTCAAAGTCAAACAATCAATATTAACCACATTTTTCATGATCTCACAACTTTTGAATCACACATTTTAAAAAATTCTATCAGAATCTACTAAAAATCTAATTTTAATCTCCACCAAACACCCTCTGAATTTTATTTGTGCTGTAGATTTCCAAAAAACCGGCCGAGGATTGACCAGAACGCGCTACTGTCGCATCCTTGTTTATATGAACGGAAGAGTATTATATATGATTACACGTCACAACTGTGGTAGAGATGAGGCTTATCAATTTGAGCCTCACTCGAATATTATCAAAATCTTGATATGTGTTTTGTCACTATGTTGAATCATCTATCTAAAAATTTAAACTGTTAAAAAATAAACGAAATCAATTAAATATCACGTTAAATTACCTCGTTTGAAACAACTATGCATTAATGAGTTACTCACACTAGCTAGAATAAAGGTAAGAGGACGCAATCATGGAACTCGTGGATGTCCACTAAGTGCTTCATATATAAACATGTCTATCTGAGCCTGACTATTCAACAAAAAGGTATAACTAGAAGTATGTTCAACAAGCCAATTATAATCATCCACTATACGTTTGGATAAATTGGGTAAAGAATAAAATATGAACAACAAGAAAATCACTCACAAAAAGATAATATTTCATCATTTATCAAAATTAGAATATAAGTCGTCGAGAGATTAACTCAATCCACCAGTCGTCACAAATTTCATATTTAGTTATGACATGCTTCGTGGCATGACCGTGGAAGTAATTAAAGAGAAAAAGTAATGTAGTTGGACCACATGTTCTATCTGTTCGAGTTCAATGATACTACACTTACAGAACTATTCATTTGTCAGAAGCTTGCTAGACACTCAGACCATAGGGGGGTGGATGGGTTATTTTTTCATTTTTTATTTCCGTGGGTCCCACACGTGAGAATCTGTGAAGCTTCTAGCAAAGAAATAGTTTTGGCAATTCAACATTTTTGGTTCGAGTTTTGCTTATCTAAGAAGATGAGAGGCTACTTGAAGCAAAAGCAAACCTACCTTGACGTAATTATTTTTCTATAAACATGTTTGGATAATTTACTTTTTTTCCTTGTACTTTTAAGTGAAATAGTTAATTTTTTAAAGCAATTCGTACTTTACTGTTCAAATAATGAAACTTATGGCTTCAAAAAGGAAAAAAAAAAAAAAAGGGTTTTCTTGACTCCAAATAAGGTCATATTCCATGTATTCGTATTTTAAACTTTTACTAATAAAAATTTTTTAATTTTAGGATTTACTAATTTACTTGTGACTTAATATAAGATTAGCCAAACAAGCTCTAGCATGATGCTGAAATTGAGAATTGTTATGGGGTGGGTTTGCCCTAAAAGGATAGTGGAATCTTGGACTTGACAATAATCATTGGACTGTCGCTGTACTAGAAAACAAATAACAACTGTTCTTGTTAGTGTGGTTTAGTTGGCAATTTGCATCATTGCCGATCTCTTCTATTAAACTTTGTTAGGTTAGGTTAGAATTTAGATACACGATTCACCACTGAATTATATCTAATAACATGAAAAAAGTTAATTTTTATTTATCATATAATTCAAGTAGTGCATTAGTTCATTTGGTAGGACTGATTCTTACAAAATCGACCCTATTTAAAAAGAAAAAAATAGATTATATATTGTTGATGTAGAAAATTGTATGAACAAAATTCAAGCCAATTTAGAATATAAATGGGGATTTTTACTGGTGATGACTTGTAAATTACAAGAGTAAATTACAAGCGTGTTCCTTTTTTGCCGAATGAGATATTTGAAATATGAAGTGTGTTGAATCCTCTCTCCATTTTTCAACTATTATCCTCTCTCTTATAGGGAATTAGCATGCATTGTTCATTTTCTTGTCTTATCAGTTACAATATCGTGTTGAGAAAGTATATCTTTGACATGTTTGGATTGGCTACTGAGCTTGACACTGTCATGTCATTATAAGTTAACTTTACGTGTTGTCCCCAACAATTAATAAACTAATAAGAGAATGAAGTTAAGACATTTGATTGGTGGAATTGATGAGCGTTGATGTAAGAGCTTTCAAATGTCATTTTGTTGATTGACTATTTGAATAGTGTGTAAGGAATTTTCAATCATTATGTCTTCTCAAATAACAGCGGTCATTAGCACGAGCTGACCTCAAATACCCGACCTTAAATTAATATGACTTTAATGAATATAACAAACTGTATTTAATGGGGTCGCGGTCGGATATCAACGGTTACCCTCATGTCGGTGCTCGCCTTGGTGATGGACTGACCTTTGAACACGGTTGGCTCGTTTTTCCATTGTTACAGTATAAATTTAATTATATGAAACACGTTTTTCCGAAAATAGATAAATCTCTAATAAGCAGGCACCATCAAGGTCCCAAAGAAAATAACATGCATATATTCATATCTATATTCTTCTGGTCCCATTTTTGTCTCCTAAATTAACAGTATGTGCAACACTAGTCCAAATTGCTTTAGTAATAATTTTGATGATATTTACGAGGATAAGATCATTCGTGGTAACTCTATTTTTCACTATGTTTCAATTAGGTAACTGTATTTTAATTTCATTTAATCGAATAATTATACTTTAAGCCCCTGTTTGACGCACATTTATGAGATATTTGAAATATGAAGTGTGTTGAATCCTCTCTCCATTTTTCAACTATTATCCTCTCTCTTATAGGGAATTAGCATGCATTGTTCATTTTCTTGTCTTATCAGCTACAATATCGTGTTGAGAAAGTATATCTTTGACATGTTTGGATTGGCTACTGAGCTTGACACTGTCATGTAATGATAAGTTAACTTTACGTGTTGTCCCCAACAATTAATAAACTAATAAGAGAATGAAGTTAAGACATTTGATTGGTGGAATTGATGAGCGTTGATGTAAGACCTTTCAAATGTCATTTTGTTGATTGACTATTAGAATAGTGTGTAAGGAATTTTCAATCATTATGTCTTCTCAAATAACAGCGGTCATTAGCACGAGCTGACCTCAAATACCCGACCTTAAATTAATATGACTTTAATGCATATAACAAACTGTATTTAATGGGGTCGCGGTCGGATATCAACGGTTACCCTCATGTCGGTGCTCGCCTTGGTGATGGACTGACTTTTGAACACGGTTGGCTCGTTTTTCCATTGTTACAGTATAAATTTAATTATATGAAACACGTTTTTCCGAAAATAGATAAATCTCTAATAAGCAGGCACCATCAAGGTCCCAAAGAAAATAACATACATATATTCATATCTATATTCTTCTGGTCCCATATTTGTCTCCTAAATTAACAGTATGTGCAACTCTAGTCCAAATTGCTTTAGTAATAATTTTGATGATATTTACGAGGATAAGATCATTCGGGGTAACTCTATTTTTCACTATATTTCAATTAGGTAACTGTATTTTAATTTCATTTAATCGAATAATTATACTTTAATATGATTTTAATCGAATAATTACACTTTAATTTGATTTCAATCTCGTGTAACTTTGTTCAATTCAAATTATAATCGATGAGATGACGATCACATAATCGTTGATATAAGTAAAATTTCATTTAAATAAATACTGAAAATTATTTATTGGCAATTTATCATTTATTTTCATCCGTTCAAGTTATGAAATTAGACGAAATTACTGATTAAGATCAATTAAATATAATAATTCATGGATCTAAATTGAAGTAGAAATTAAATTTTGTGTAAATTTTCACTGTAACTTGCATAGTATTTCAAAGCTCATCATCTACCTCAGGCTCTCCAAATGTTCTTACACCAGAGGATTGCCCAACACTCTCCCCTCCCTCCCTCTCTTACCCATATTCTTTTTTATATAAATAATATAAATAATAACTGCCCCTCATCCCAGCTAAGGAATTCCATTTCATTTGTTTATTTAAAAGGAGTGGAATAACCAAGAAAAAAAAAGGAAGGGAAGGACCTTTGGGGAGAGCTAGAGAGAGAGAAGAAAATGAGAGGATGAGCACATCCTCTGTTTTTTTTTTTAATCAGATTTTGTTATCTGGGCTCCCCCTTCCAATGGTCAGTTTTTATATTGGATTTGGAGAAAATTTGCAGTCTTTTTCTTTTTCATCGATCGGATTATGTATCTAAATTATGGATTTTCAGGATTGCGAGATTGAATCTTGATTGTTGAATGTAGGATCCGATGATTTTCAATTAAATCCAGCATTTTCACTTGTTAATAAATCAGTATCGGTACTGCTTCCTACCTGATTTTCTGGATAAGGTGTGGTATTTTTTGTTCATTGGTTTGTAGATCTATGTTTTATGTTTTAAGTTCCCGGATAATTATCGATAGTTGCACTTGTTCATCACATTTTTAAATTTTTCCATACATTTCACGTGCTCAGAAATTTTTTTGCTCCTCAATTCATATTCGTTTGCCAGGATTATTTTCTTTCATTTCCTAGCTAAATTGTTTATGATGATGGAAGTTTTACTGAAATTTGTGACAATTGAATATTGAATTGCAGGAAAGATGGAATCAGATCAAGGTAAGCTATTTATTGGTGGGATTTCTTGGGACACAGATGAGGATCGCCTTAAAGAATATTTTGGAGCATATGGAGAAGTAATGGAGGCAGTGATCATGAGAGATCGTACCACAGGTCGAGCTCGTGGCTTTGGCTTTGTAGTCTTCACCGATCCTGCAGTTGCTGAAAGAGTCGTTAAGGAGAAGCACATGATTGATGGACGAACTGTGAGTAATTTACTCGCGTATATCATGTAAAGATCACAATGTATTGAAAATGCAAAAGTATGCACCGCCCGGTGTTCGTTTTTCATAGCTGAAAATGCCTTAATGCCTTGTGTAGATTCAATTGTCTACTAATCTAAAATTTTAATAGGGAGGCAAAGATGTTAGGCACCTGCAGCTTTCTAGCTGAATATCGATAACAAGAAAATTTTCTCCTCAGGCTTCCTAATCTAATATTTTCTTCTTTTTGTGTCCATGAAAGACAATTTATGTATTGTATTTCAAATTTCAGGTGGAAGCAAAGAAAGCTGTACCAAGGGATGATCAGCACCTGATGTATAGAACTAGTAGTAACATTCAAGGTTCACCAGGTCCCGGACGAACTAAAAAAATTTTTGTAGGAGGACTAGCATCAACTGTCACGGAGGGTGACTTCAAAAATTATTTTGATCAATTCGGCACCATAACTGACGTTGTAGTGATGTATGACCACAATACTCAAAGACCACGCGGTTTTGGGTTTATAACATACGATTCAGAGGATGCAGTCGATAGGGTGTTGCACAAAACGTTTCACGAACTCAATGGTAAGTTGGTTGAGGTGAAGCGGGCAGTTCCAAGAGAATTGTCACCAGGACCCAGCCGAAGCCCTCTTGTTGGATACAACTATGGTTTCGGTAGAGCCAATAACTTTCTAAATAGCTACGTACAAGGATATAATCTGACCTCACTGGGGGGCTATGGAGTCAGGACAGATGGTAGATATAGTCCATTACCTGGTGCTCGAGCTGGGCTCTCCCAATTCGGTTCTCCGGCTTATGGAATGGGCGTGAATATGGATCAAGGTTTGAATTCTGGCTTTGGAGGGGGTTTGAACTTAAGTAGCAATCTTGGCTACGGGCGCCTTATGAACCCCTATTTTGGTGGTAATCAGAGCAGGTATAATACTCCTATTGGTTACAATACAAGTAGTAGCCGAGGAGATTCCCTTTTCAACTCTTCTTCCCGTAACGTGTGGGGGAATACTGGCCTGAATACTTCTCCAAGTAATGCAAACTCAGGATCGTACTTTGGTTCTGGAAGTGGCGGTTTTGGAGTTTTTGGAAATAGCGGTGCGAATTGGGGCACTTCTCAGATTGTCACTCCTCCTGGGGGTAGTTCTTCTGTCTTTGGCGGAGGAAATGTTGGCTACAGAGGTGGAGAAAACAGTTTTTCATTAGCAGCCAGAGGATTTGGAAGAAATAGTGGAACATCTGTATCCACAACATCTTCACTTACTGCATCGACCGGTGGTTATGAAGGATCTTATGGGGACTTTTACCGAAGTGGATCAGTGTATGGGGATCCAACTTGGCAAACCAGATCTTCTGAGCTTAATAACTCTGGTTCATTTGGATATGGACTTGGAAATCCAGAAGATGTCGCTGCTAAAGAATCTGAGGATTCTTTGGTGGGTTATGACATTACAAATAGACAATCCAATAGAGGTAACACTGTTCATCCTGTCTTTCTACACCTTGTGCTTGAGTTTAGTGTATTTTTATTTCCTGAAAATAAGTGCTCCGGCTATAGAAAATACACCCGAATGACTAAGATTAATGTTATAGTAATATAAATATGTTAGATTCCACGATAGCCCCAGTTTGAACTCATGAGATTGTGAGAGATGGGGAAGTAAGCGAAGATGTTTGAGTAAGAGTTACCTAATTGATTGAATACCAGTCAAATTCCCGGGTAATGTAACTCACAATGATAACATTTTCACTTCATGTCATTAGCTTAAAGAAGCATCGTGTGGAGCTGACTTTTGTTTGACAATATGAAAGTTCAAATCATTTAGCTTTCTTGATTTGAGATATCATAAAAGTCTCGAATATGATTCTTATTTAGTTTGAGACACCGTGAATATAAAGATCAAGGTTGTAATAATTATTTTTTTCTCCTTTTTAGCTCGTGTGCAGAAATATCATTGAAGTCGCCAGTTTAATTTGATTACCTGATCACCATTTTCATTATCATATTATAAAAAAAAAATAAAAAAAAATCGGTCCAACTGCTAAGTGGAGCATGAAGAAATTAATGACACTGGTTTATCTTTTGAGTTGTTCTTCTGTAATGGTTCTTCAGTCTTTGGTCCCTATGCCAACCTGATGAAACAAAATGCATCATTGCTGAAGGAGGGAAACATTTTAGAAAATAGAGGCTGAAAATTGTCGTATAATTATTGTAACAACTATGAGAAATACTCAAATGTGTGTCCAGATATAAGTAAAATGTTCTCTATGCATTTATGATGCATGCATTGCAAGCCTGTGATAATTGAAATAATTCTGCTATCTATGTTGGTATTTAATAGTTATTACTAAAATATTTGAGCTCACGAGTAAAAATCATAGCTTTTGATACAAGAAGGTCATTTTTACTGTTTATTGGTATTTAGTACTGAAATTTAGTTTTGTTCCCACCATATTGTTTTTTTCCCCCTGACTTTATTAAGAGTCGAGACATTATACTAATATAAATATTGATTTTGTTTTCATGGGCAAAATATGAATAAGACGACATGTTCTATAAATTCTTTGGACTAGTTTGCAGCTTTGGTGTCCTAAATAAGAAAATACTAAAATAAAATTCATTTCATATTCTTAAACTCATGAAAAATTTAATATTATACATTTAAGATTTTAATGCTTTAGTGACGTCAAAATTTTATTTATATGCTTTTTTGTTCTCTTATGCATCGTAATCTAGCACATGACAATGTACTTGGCAAAATGTTTCAGGTATATAAAAGAAGTATTGTGTTAAACATAGTAATGTAACATGAACTACTGCAGTCGTCCAAATAAGTTGAACATCCGATACTTGTGCTTGTGTCATGATTTGCTTCAGAGTTCAGATAACTAAAATAAATTACTGCCTCATATGGTAGACACACTTTGATGGCGATGAGTTTTAGCCTTTTAGGCACCAATAAAGGAGTTATTTACAGAATTCAAAAGCATACACGTTGAACAAAATGCACATGTTTCATAGTTATAACAAAAAGTCTTTCATTGGGAAATGAAAGGGTTATGAAGATGAATAATGCCTGAAGTCACACAAAATTTAGTTATGTATATATGTCCTTCAATATATCAATGTTATTTAATAAATTAATTTTCTTAATGGCTTCTTCAGGAATTGCTGCTTAGGAAATTTCAGTATTTGGATATCTGAAGAAAATTGTAGGAGAAGAAACTTCCAAAAAACACGTGGACTGTAAATTCGTACACAAAATGGAGCTGACACGGTGCTTAATTCCAAGTATACATGTTCAGTGCAAGCAGTTTCGAGGGATTTTATGCAGTTTTGAGGTTTGATTTCTACATACAACTTAGTTTCCTTTCTCTGTATTTGCTTGAGATGTAAATCAGATTGCGAGATATACTCTGGAGGATTGTTTCTAGTTAATTTGTCTAGAGTCTCTTCAACAAGAATGTACCACTCGTATAACATCAAAAGGTAGAGAATTTTTTTGTATTCTTTTTAAATTTTTTTTTGGGAGTTGATGACTGGCAGAGTTTTTCCTACTTCAGGGATTTGTATCTCTCAGATTGTATGTGAGGTTCTGTTTTATTTACTAGCGTGAAATATAAGAGGATTGCCGACTTAGGTTCCCCTTTAATAAAATACTGAAAGTTATGATTCATTTACTGGATTTTCGACGAGTATAAAACTTCATTTAACGATGTAATAGTTGCGTAAGAAACAGACTTCATGCCTTCTGTCTTCTACTGGTTCTTACTGATGTTAGGCATGTTAATTTGATCGATGCACATCAGTTGCAAAATAGTGTTCATTCCCGGCATGGAGTACAAAAGGGATTTAAGTCATTTTAATCGTCTGAGTGAGCATTCTAGTTTGATTGAGGATTCACGCAGTCACATTAGGGATAGGGATTCATTCCGGGGTTAATGCACGATAGTTTTTCATGGATTAAATGTTCGTGATGACAGGTATGTTTTGTGTACACTATATCTCGAGATTTTAACTTCTTTTTCATTTTTAATGTTGTCCAACATAGTCTAATTACGAATATCAAACAGGACATCCGAGTTCTATTTTCATCTTCTGACTTTATTTTTCTGATCTAGAGACGACGAAGGCATGCAAATAGATGACATTTGGGTCATTGATTTCATAATTGCATTCCAATAAAGTCACTCTGTCTAAGTTCGTTGGCTTGACTTGGAAACATTGGGTGACCAGCTAACGAGTTTGGACAGAATGACTTGATTGAGTAAAGGTATAGCTGGAGGAGTAAAGCCAAATGTACAGAAAATAGGTCGACAGAACTTCTACCACCTCTCACATGAGGTGGGTCCCATGTGGGACCGAGCTCATTAAAAAATGGATAAAAATTTTCCTGACCCCGCGCCTTGTGAGTGATCTGTGAGGGTTCTGTGAACCCCCACCTCTGTAAGCCCAGTAGAACTCTAAATCGAGTAACATGACTGGAAATTAGCCAACTTGGCAACAATGGATGGTTTAAGAGCTTAGTTTTTTAAAATTGGACGAGTTTATTATGTATTGCCGATATTGAACATTTATGTTTATATTAGATTCATTTTTGCAATATTTTATAAATGGTTCGATGAGATTAAACCATTCATCCTAAATTTTAAGATGTTAGAGAGGATAATTATTCATATAATTTTTATGCATATATTTCCAAAACGGGAATCCTCCTCAACCCGGGCTGGCATCAAACGATGGTCACAATCACAAACATTCTAAAATTGCTTTTATGATAATCGAGTAGGATGTTTTCTATTGCATAACTACAACTTGCCGTGGCTACAAAGTTCCTCCAAGCTTTTGATCATCTTCTACTGAAATCAAGATATGATAGTGTATTTTTGATGGTTCTTGGAGCAATGAAGTGTTTGATGGTGGTTTAAGCTACAAAATTAGTATGTTATTTTCAGTCTAAATTATGTGGTATCTTTACACCCATCTACATAACATGACATAAGAGGAAATGTGTCCAATGCGTCAATATGAATTCTAAAATTTAACTCGAAATAATACGGCAAAAAATGGTACTAAATCAAACTCTTGACCTACACAACACACCAAACAAGTAGCAAAGCACAAGTATAAGAGATTCGATATGACACGTCATTGCTGAATATGGTTCTTGTTTACTCTATGAGTGTATTAGATTGCATTTATTTTCCATGAAAAATGTCGATTTTCTACCCAAATTCCTACTTTGAAGTGTTTGATTTCTATTTTTTCCATGGAAAATATTTTCCAACTTTTAAAAATATGCCTAATTTTCCTTGTATTTAAGGAAAACATTTTCTTTGGGAGGGAGTAGGTTTTTATTTTCCTCAAAACAAGGAAAATATTTTCTTTTCTAGGATATATTTTCCACGTCAATCAAACACATTCTAATAAAAATCACAAAATATACTCTCCAATGTTTTGCAAGGAGGGTAGGCAAGAAAATTCCCCCCAAAAAATGTGGGTCTATTTATAATTATAACAATATGAGGAGCTCAAACGAGACAAAACAAAGATATGGGATGTATTTGTAATAAAATTATGTACGGGCATAAAATGACCGCGTGGATGAGGTATGAGATTAAATCCATCAATGATCACTAGACTTTATATTTAGTGTCATCATAATCACCAAATTTGATTTTGTTTCATCATGACCATCCAATTTTATATTTAGTGTTACTATAGCCATCAAATTTGATTTTATTTCACCATAACCATCCAATTTTATATAACGTTTCATCATGACCACCTAATTTTATATAACATTTCACCATAGCCACCTAATTTCTTATCACCATTTTCACTAATTTTAAGAGGGGTAAATGGCAAACTTTGTATTATATATATACATATATATAAAACAAAAATAAAAGTTTTTTTTTTTAATTTTAAATTTTTTAAAAATATGTTTTAATTTAATTTTATTTTTCTAAGTAACTTTTTTTAAAAATAAATTCTTATAGTAACTTTTTTTAATAAGTTTTTATTTTATTTTTTAAGTAACATTTTTTTTAAAAAAATAAATTTTTGTTTTTTTTTTATTTAAGTAACATTTTTTAAATAAGTTTTTATTTTTATTTTTTTAAATTTATTTTATATATAATGCAAATTACCGTTTTACCTTTTAAAATTAATGAAAATGATGAAAAAAAGTTGAGTGATCATGGTGAAATGTTATATGCAATTGAGTGGTCATGATGAAACATTATATGAAATTGAATAGTTATGGTGAAATAAAATCAAATTAAGTGACCATGGTGATACTAAATATAAATTTGGGTGATCGTGGTAAAATAAAATAAAATCGAATGGCCATGTTAACATCAAGTATACAGTTGGGTGGTCTCTGTTGAATTTAACACCTCGTTCTTCCAAACAAATGTAGGGAGGGCAATTTCGTCACTTAACCAACTAGGGTTTTGGGCGCTAGGTATAAAAGCTATTCTCGCCCACTTGTTTCGCTTTATTCGCCTTGTAGGGTTTGCATTCGCACTGCCGTTCGGCAATTGAGGATTCAACAGAACCCTAGGGACCACCGCCGGCAACCATGGGTAACAGATCAAATTATCCAGTTCACGTATCATTAACAATTATTTTCAATTTTGAAGAAACACATGAAGGAAACTGTGTTTGTATACAGGTATTTCACGGGATTCGATGCACAAGAGGCGTGCCACCGGAGGCAAGAAGAAGGCCTGGAGGAAGAAGAGGAAGTAAGTTTCATACGTCTTCCCAGCTGTTATTTTTAAATCCCTTATCACATTTTCAGTTATTCTAATTTATTAGTTTGCTGTATTTCATGTTTGTACCTAGATTATTCCTATGCTCAAATCACTTTGTTGAATAGTTGATTATAAAAAAGCCAGGTCACTTTTTTTAACGTCTATTTAATTTCATTTTTAAGTTTTGAGTAAATTGACGTTCTTTAAGATTTGACGCTCTTTTATATAAAATTTATGACCTTTTTTGTTCCTTAATGCGATTGATAGGCGTCTACGAAATTACGAAATGAATTCGTGTGAAATGTGTATATCTTCAAGATGATGTGTTATCTTTTGTCATAGATTCTAAAGCTTTTCTGAATTGGTGCCATCTGTTATGCCTGATTCTTGTCTAGTTGGTTGAACTCAACTCTAAATAAAATTTGTGTTTTAATTGATTATTTTTGCATTTTAATTACTAGCTACTAATCCATACATGCAAACATAACTATTCTTGGTTGATAAATATATTATTGTCAAGAGTCAGATTATTAAATAATTTGTCGAAGATATTACAATTTAGATCTACTTTAACTCTTCTTATAACTGGATTGGTTAGGTTTCTAAAATATCTTTTGATTATTAATCGAATTTGACTATTCCAAGGTATGAGCTTGGAAGACAACCAGCAAGCACAAAGTTGTCAAGCAACAAGACAGTCCGTAGGGTGAGGGTCAGAGGAGGTAATGTGAAGTGGCGTGCCCTGAGGCTGGATACAGGGAACTACTCTTGGGGAAGTGAAGCTGTGACCCGGAAGACCCGTATTCTAGATGTGGTTTATAACGCGTCGAATAATGAGCTGGTGAGGACCCAAACTTTGGTAAAGAGTGCTATTGTGCAAGTGGATGCTGCACCATTCAAGCAGTGGTATTTGCAGCACTATGGAGTTGATATTGGTAGGAAGAAGAAGGCTGCTGCCAAGAAGGAAGGAGAGGTAGGGAACTATCTTTGATTATTCCTGCTTTAATATCTTTCATGTGATAATTTTATGCTTGGTTACTAAGCCATGCCTGATTCTTTTATAGCTCTATTATTGCTTTGAACCCTATGCTTAAATGACTAATGTACTAAGATACCTATTAGCATCTGAACTGTGTAACAGAATGGTTGCTGTCAATAAATCTCGCTCGCAGCATTATATGTTAGTGAATGTGCAATTCATGTTCTTAAGATGCGGGGAACTAGTTGCAAAAAAAGTCTGTTAATCAGAACTGTTATCAAAGAACAGTGGCTAATACAGTTCCTACCTAAAAGATGAGATTTTATAGCCCAATATTGGGAGGAAATGAGATGGTTATGAAATTTGTTTTGGACTCTCTATCTAAAAGGGATAAAAGTTTAGGTAAAATAGAGTAGTACCTGTTATCCAATATTCTGATTTATAATGTTTGAACGGGTTTCAGGAGACTGAGACTGCTGCTACTGAAGAAGCAAAGAAGAGTAACCACGTCAAGAGAAAGATTGAAAAACGTCAACAGGATCGCAAACTTGACCCACACGTGGAGGAGCAATTTGGCAGTGGCCGTTTGTTAGCTGCAATCTCCTCACGTCCTGGCCAGTGTGGCCGTGCTGATGGGTATGTTTTATCCTCCGCGTATCTTCTGTCTCTTTCTCGACATGAACACTAGCATCATTTCTAATTATAGTTTCACTTTGATACTATGTATAATCTTGTTAAAATAAACTCCCTCTAGCAATATTCCAGCCATATTGATGCTCATTTTTGGAGGCAATTTATTTAAACATTGAAAAGTGTGTTATTTCAAATAAGTTCCATTTCAAGGTTCAAAATTTGCATGATTTGGAATGCTTTTGAGCTGTATTTAAAGCTTTGCAGATGTCAAGATTGTGTTTATTACTTGGATATTGTGCTGTGATACATTGACAAATTTTGCAGTTATTCAAGCTTTTGTTCAAATTAGATTTAGAAGTAGTTCTCAGAACATTTTTATTTGGGATCGTTGAGGAACATAATAATGCGCTTTGTTTTGTTAGAGCTTTACATGCTTCTGATCATAAGAAGTTAGATATTATGATAAGCTTCTTATCTTGTTTTTAGGTATATTTTGGAGGGCAAAGAGTTGGAGTTTTACATGAAGAAACTCCAGAGGAAGAAAGGGAAGGGTGCTGGTGCTGCTTAAACTTTTGTCTTGATCGTGTGAAAGTTCTTCCTCCCAAAATCTCGCCCTATTTTTTTTCATTTTCGTTTTTATCTGCGATGGGATGAGTAGGAGTTTGTTTGAGCTTTTTTCTAGTGTTGGATTGAACTATTCAATTGTTACACTAGTGAATTTTTCAAGGAGGATTATGTTTTGTTCAGTGATAGCATTGAAGGTAACAGAATTAAGAGCTCAACTATTCCTAGTTCATTTTAGTGAACAAGAAAATATTGGTGTTCAACTGTTTATTCAATCATGCTACACTTTTTTGTCGACATCTTTGTTGACAGTGTGATGTGGCAGAAAATCTGGCGATTTATTTGAATAACAATTATTCAAATCTTAGATTTTTTAGTCATCACATAATGCCAACAACAATGTATAATTTGAATGTGCAAATAGCATTATCGTTGTTTATATTATGAAATATAATAAGTGGGATCAGGAAAAAATATTAAGAATGATTGCTAATCCTGCTCCAATTTTATAATCTGCTTGCAGATAAATAGACAGATCATTAACAAGAGTTTTTCTCATATAGTGTTGTAGCAAGATATGTACAAAATGTTCGTAATCGTTATACGGTTTGGTATTCAAAGTAGGGTAATTATATGACTCCCTCAAAAACTTTTTTTCACACCACATTTTTCTTATTTATTAAAATGATTATAAGCAAAAAGACATAAATAACCCTAATATTATCTTATGTGCACCACAAAACATGCCTTATTTACACACATGGAGAGTGGCAAATCCACGAAGTACATGTAACGAGAAAAATAAAGGAATCAAATGAACCAAGAAATCTCAAAAAATAATAGTTTCGAATACCAATGTATATTCGATCATATACTAGACTTCTTCACAAAAAATAGTTGGTTTTAACACAAGTAGGTCATCTAACAAGTATTTAACGTCCTACGAATTAGTAGGAAATGTTGCTTTAAACTTTCCATAGCAAATGCGTTGAATCATTTTCTTATTCAATAGGAGAAATTTAATAGCAAGATGAAAAATCTCCTCTCTTTATTATTATCAAAGAGCTAATGAATGAGTGAAATCAATACAAACGGCGATTTCATCGGTTGTCGGTAATTGAGGGAACGAGATGAGAGATGAATGGGGTTTGCTCAGATATATATCTATTTATCATTTATCATTTTTATTTGATTAGTAGCATAATTGTAAATTTGTTGTGGTGTATTTATTGAAAATATATTTTAATTGCTGTGTAATTATATTGTGGTGTATTAATTAAATTTTGTGATGGTAATATAATTACCCTTCGAAGTATTAAGATTGTACTGGGCAATTTTGAATAATATTATTTTTTTTCTTTTTTAATATTGTTCGATACTATTTAATAAAGCTAATCAAACGTACCATTAATGAAATTAAAAAGCTGCTAATAAATCCTCCAATAAGATAGACGATAACGGCCCCAAAATTTATGCTGCCATGGGTTTAGACAACTCTCCAGAGCAGGTGATTGTTATTGGTCGAAGTTCCTCAATTTCCTTCACAACTTGAGCTTTGTCCGCTTCGAATAATTCATCGTCTGCAAATAAAATCAGCTTTAAACTTACAATCATACACACAATACTTACATGGAATATGTTCGATTCAAATGGACATCGTTGGAAATGAGAGACTACGTCAAACTTGATCGGAACGACGACGACGTAAGTATCTAATACCTTTATCCATGCTGAAGCCATCAAAGAAGCGTAGAAGCTTGTTTCTATTTGCAACTAGCAAGTTGACAACGTCATAAGGTTTGTTTTGATTCGCCACAAAAAGCTGCAAGATGCCCAAAAAACATTTTAAATACATCAAATTTAGAAAATATTGTAAGATTTATTTGGTCAAGCAATGAATTGAAACCTTGAACACATGGAACGCATCAATTTGGATGCTCTTGTGTGATTCCTGCAACAGTAATGTATATGTAATTATTGTTGATATCCTGTTGAACTTTGAACTTATACTTTTCCAGTTCAATACTCGATTCGAGTTTAAAAATATTGCAAAATAGCGTTGCGGAGTTGCACAAACTTAACACCAATACTTTCAAAATATGTACAAAACAAGGTGGCAATCGATATGAAAATTTGATTGAAAAAAAAAGAAGGTATTTACCCTCAAAAGATTCATTAGAATCCTCATGTTATCCTTGGAGCTGACATAATGAATCATCACGCCAGAATTCGAGCGATCAAGCAAAACATCTCCAAGAAGCTGAACATCAATATTGGCCATCAGCACAAAAAAGGAACTTTCTTTGTTCTTAACTAGTCTATGAGCAAATGTAGCTTTGGTTAGATTTGAATGGGTCTTTCAAAGTCATTTTCTCATTACTTTGGGTCTCTCATTTAAGGGCAGAGTTCCATTATTTTTTTTGTTGGGTCTAGAGCAGAAAGAAAGAGATGTGTGGCAGAGATCGTCTGCAGTAACTGAGAGTCCTATTACGCTTAAAACCAACTTCAATTATTTTTAATAAACGTAACATTTTTATTTCTTGAATTCTAACGTGCATGTTTGTTATACAGTACTAGATAATAAAATATTAACTATTTTTTCTCCATTAACAATGCCCGCTATTCAATACACGCTATTAAACATGCCACAAGGGTAATGAGGATGACACTCCTAGCACAATGAAAAAGACTAACTTGGTTTTCTTTGAGTCTAGCTTATCAAACATGCTACGAGAACAACAAAAGTGTAAGTCACTCTTGGAGCAAAAAGAACATATAAAGAATTCGAGTAGCACAAATAATTAAGTATTTCACAGGCACAAGTTCAGAATAAAACGTGAAATCAGTCTCTTTCGTACCTTAACGGCATGTCTCCTAGTCATGTAATTCGTAGATTCCAACAACTTCGAGTTGAATTCAGCAAAGAACTAGAAGGGCACAGCATGGCAAATTTTAGTATGTTTAAACTCGAATTAAGATTAAGATACATAATGATGAAGCTGTAGAGAGTACTTGGGATGCTTCTAAGCACCTTCAGTAACTCATTTTTCGTGTTCATTTAAAATAGCTCAGTAAATGAATGGTCGAGAAAGAAAACGTGCCACAATGAGAACTAAACATACCCAACTACAGTTTCCAGTGAGAAACTCTGCAACTGTGGACTTATGCCTTGTCATAAGCTCCTGTAAGAAAGTACAGAAACTATAAAGATTTAGATGTGATATTCTAAGAATACACGCACGAATATTGATATAGATAAATAGGTCACGGACCTTAAAGGTAGCTGCAGCATCTGAAGCAACATCAAAATTTGGAAGTTGCACATAATCAAAAAACTTCTTCATATGTTCTGACTTCAAAACATATCTACAGTAAACTTCAACCATATTAAAATTTCGAGAAGAGAAAAAGATAAAAGAAACTTGAAATTACTTGTCTGCAGACATAAAAGAAAATCCAAATGGAGGTTCTTACCTTGCAACAACTTGATGTCGTATACACTCCCTTAACAAACCTCCATAATGCAAAGCAATGACTGAATCTTCGTACCTGTAACAAAATGAGAAGAAAACAAATGACATACGTTTGCATGTGTGTGTACAAAAACTCTGAGTTTCATGGCCAAAAACCATTTAAAAGCAATTTATGAAACTCAAGAATTAATGAAAATATTCAGCTTTTTTACTTTTTAATTGTGTTCATACAGAATAACTATCAAAGTTAATGTCCCATATTCGAGTTCTTAACGATAGTAGGGTCGGGATATCTCCATCCTCCGAACTGGATGTGAAGGTCTCTCATCTTATATACATACAACGAGCTTGTCAGTGGTTTGTAGTATCAGAATGGAATGGACATTAAAACAAAAAAAGATTTCAAGTTCTTTTTCTTCTTAAGCACTATAGACTATTGTACCTCGTTTCTTATCAAAAAAGCCACCATAGTATAAGTTTCTACATATTAGTTGGAAGATTTGAGACCATCTCTTGCTACCGTCACAAGTAAGAGGCAAACCTCTAAGATTTTGAATTATGCATTAAGTTTTAATTTAATTGATAGATAAGACTAAGAACAAACAAACATGGCATTCTATATGAAAATCACAATGGCAGCTCACCCAGGTATCAACTGATCCATAAGATCTAAATTTGCTTCCAAGTAATCAGAAGCAATCAAGCGTGAATTAACGAGTTGCCTTTGCAAATTCGCAACAACTTGGGTGGCATCCTTACGAGCCTATAAAGAAAATGTTGCATCCATGATAAGCAACGAAGGACGGATGCATCATTCATTGATTGTCTCCAAATACGCCAAGGGACGAGATGTTCAAGGCAGAAAATGTTTATTTGCAGTTTTCATTGCTTACCTCGAAGTTCAATTGAGGGAGACAGAGAATTAGGAGGCGCAGTGTGTTATCTTTGAAAAACTCTCGAGTCAGTTGCGCGCAGGCTTCTGGAACAGGTTGAGATTCACCGTAGCCATAAAGAATCGACTTCATTTCAGCGATGAGGACATCTAATTCTTCCACCTAAAATAAAAATGAGAACATACGTATTTGTGGATAGACGAGTGGTTTGTCGAACCATCTCTTCTATACAAATTTCGCTAATGTTATAAAGAAATGAATTCGCCTGACATGTTGAAGACACAATTTCTACACATTGGTGGTTAACTCAAAAGTATATGCTTGCTCAGTATTATGTTTAATTGATTTTAGATAAGATGGTTCAACATGGATATATGTGCCGTGGGGTAGCCTTTTTAATCAAATTTTCATTCATATTATAAGCAAATCAACCTAAAAATTCAAAAGGAGAAAAAAAAAAACCTTGTCAAAACGCTTGTGTGCACCACCACCACCATCGCCACCCGAATGGAGGAACAAAAGGGAGGCTCTGGTTTGTTTAACGACGTCGACAGGAAGCCGAGGTTTCTTCGATTTGAATAGGTTTTTCATTGAACTACTGCCCAAACCCTTTGCAACAAATTTCTTGAAATTTAAAGACGAACCCGATCTCTTCAAACTCGTCTCCTCCCCTCCAATTTTTTTCGCTTCTTCTTTCCCCGGAATAGGATCCGGGGATACAGATTCAGCCATCATATTCACAAAAATTCTAAATAATTGTTGAAAATACTATTTTTGAAGACCGAAAGGGAAAATTGAAGAAATTTTTCTGGGGTTGTTTCTGAAAATATAATGAGAAAATTATGGGAGATTCCAAATTCATAGGACTCCATGAAAAAGTATTTTTGTTCCTTGGTCAGTTACTATTTCTATATTCTCGAGGCTTTTGTTTCTGTAAATGTTTGTACCATGCACATTTGCCTCTTTGTCATGGAATACTCCTTCCCAAATACTTGCAGTTTTTAATGAAAAATTATCCACAACCACTCGTAATATAAGCAGCACCTATCAACTTCCTCGACCTTTCAAAATAAGTAGGCGTTCGCCTCCATGCATAATTTTACGACTTTGCACATAATCGAGTTTCTAGTAAATGGTAGCTAGAGTATAACTATTTTAACCTCTTTTCTTGAAGATACAAGACTATTCTACTAAGGTGTTTTGAGAATTTTCTCACATTCCAAAATATTTTCAACCTATCCACTTGCTCTAATCCTTGCTGAAATCATGCTTTGTTGGTTTATGAGCACATTGAGTGCCCTCATTTGACTGGATAATGCTACTTGTACAAAATATTATACAAAATGGTAGACAAAATAACCACATGGCACCCCCCTATTGGAGGGGTGCCTGCGGGGGCAGGCGCCCCTCCATTTGACTAGACAATATTAAGGTGAGTTTTTATGCCGCTTCTAGAGAGAGAATCGATTTTTTGTAGGCACCCCTCCATTTGACTAGCCAATATTAAGGTGAGTTTTTATGCCGCTTCTAGAGAGAGAATCGATTTTTTGTGAACAAAAAGTGGGACCCTCAATTATCCTTTAACGAAAAAGCTTCAAACATTTGCAGACTTTCTCCAAATTTTTGATTTGTTTCGTCGTCACTCCTAGTCTTCTAATCATTGCATGTGAGACCTTTTGGATGGTTTCCATCCATTTTTTCGTTAATTGACCCAAAAAAATTTAATCTTGACCATATTCGTAGTCAATTAAAAGGGGCAAAATGGTAAAAATCTATTAAAATAATTAAATAAAAGGATAATTGAATAAAAAATTTTAAAAAGGAAAATAAAAAGAAAAATCGCCGACATCCTCCTCTGACCATCTTCACCTTCAACTTCGGCCAGCCACCACACAAAGCACCGGACATACATACCACTAGAAAGCCTTGATCACCCTCTACAACTTCCACCCAATGCCCTGTCTCGAACCTACTTGAACTTATCGAAAAATTGAGCCAAAACAGCTTGCTCAAGTCCCCAAAAAGGTTGAAATCTCCAGTTCCGGCAACACCCATGTCATGCCCAACATTCCATGTAATTATACACATCAAGTCGCCCATGTCCATGGTCATCAATCATCCTTAAACACACAGAAACAAAACTAGCAAACTACATCTTCGAACACAGCCATTGTACGACTTTCAGATGGCTTTTTCGACACCGATGGTGCGACCCATGAT
>CAIGRS010090505.1:0-16662 GCA_903798395.1 Fraxinus floribunda | reverse complement strand
TTTTTGTATCGACAAACTGATTGTCTTTTTGGTCAGTCAATCTAACTTGTCTATATTGGTACTCAAAATCGTCGTTTTCAATCCTCTTCTAGTTAAAAAAAAAATTCGAGGTTATTTAAGTGATTAAGTATTTATATTAACAATAAGTTACGAATTATTTTAAAGTAAATACATGGCTTACTTTAAAAATAAGAACAAAATAACATATTTAAACATTTTGAAACAAAAATCAATTCTATGGAACTTCACCATGATACTTCCAAATTTGATTATTGTGCTAAAGGTTTAAAATAAATAAAAATTATATATATACTTGTTTCGGTTCACCGATGGTAAGAGTTGGCTTATGAAATTGTTAACGTTGGTGGCCTGTTCGGGTCGAAAGGTGGTCTTATAGAGCGGGCGTGCAAACGGGGTGACCTGTTTTAATTTTTCTTCTATAATTTTCAACGACGTCGTTTGTCTGGTTCGAAGTGGAAAAATAAAAAAGAAATAAAATGAAGCTCGCAAATCTAATGCGTTTTGCGCAAGAAACTACTCTGAAAAGCAAAATCATTCAAATCTCTCTCTTTAACCTCTTCTTTTTCTCTCTCTCAAATTCGTTTCCCTTCAATGGAATTCGGGTCATTCGCAGAAACAATTATTTTTCTTTGATTCCGTTTGACAATATTTTTACTTTTCACCAATTAACATTTATAAATCATTTTGTAGCAGTTGTTTGTTGTATATAATCCAGTATTTTGTGATAATTGATACTATTGAAAATATTGATGGGTGCTTGTAAGCGCGTGATTCAATTGGGCATCAATTCTGGGATTAACTCGGTCAGATTGCGTGGAATCAATGCAGCAAGAGATTCTGCAGTAAACGCTCTCAAATTGACTGAAAACTCTGTCAGTTCATTTAGTTCGTTATCCTCGAGTCCGCCTGGATACCAATTCGACTATAGACAGATCTCTCAGCTCGTCAAGCCCAAGGGAAAGCGTGTTTATCTTGTTGATACGCTGGCACTGGTAATTTTTTTCTTTTTATAATTTCTTTTTTGGTTTGGTTGCTCACGAGTAAGAAAAATGAGAGTTGAACTTTGAGACTACAATGGGCAATGGCAATATTCTAAAACAAAAAATAATGATTTGGTTATTCTTATATTTCAGAGATGTTACTTTTTGGGGATTTTGACGTGGGAAATTAGTTGTATCAATTATTCATCATATTATTTGTTTCTATAACCATATAAATGTAAACATACAGTTTGGAACTCTGTTTGTATTATGTGTGTGCATAATAAACTATTGTCTATTGGAATCAATGCGTGTATCATATTTTTTCTCTTCTGTTTACCCTGTGCGCATTATGATTCTCTATGTGAAAATTACTGCATATTGGATGACATGAACTGAAAGTTGCTCGTTATATGTTGAGCAAGTCTGGTTTTGGAGTTTTAATTGATAATTAGATTATGGAGAGAAGGCATATTTGCATACTTAGTAGGATTTTTATTGTCGAGGACAGGTTAGGAGTTTAGAAGCAAAAGGCATACCTTCAAAACATGCGGAGGCAATAACAATGGCAATGACTGAGGTTTTGGACGACTGTATGGAGAATATCTCACAATCTCTCATTTCGAAAGCTGAGATGCAGAAAGTAAGAGCTTATAGAGTGTATTACGCCCCTGTTTCTCATTCTCATTTTTCTACGGTACTCATTTTTAACCACACATTTTCCAAATAAAATAATATTACACACAAATCTAAAACTTTTCTACCACACATTCTCCAATCAATCACTATTCCAAAAATTCATTTCTCATTTTATTGAGATTCAAACACACTCTACATAATATATAGTATATACCTTATACTTGGATTGTAGTTTTGAAAAATGTAACATAAAGTATTCAATTATGTTTCCTTTCCTCCACAATGATTTTTCTTCTCTCTCCTCAGATTAAGATGGGTCAAGAAGCCAACCTTTCTAGGTTTCAGTCTGAAGTTCAAGGTTCCCAGGTAAGATATTGTCTACAAATTTAAATTTGACCCTAAATACATTGTATTTTATGTGGATGCCTGCTAATTTGGAGTTTTCGGCTAACATGTCTGATTTAAAACAATGCGGAATTGGGATAATAAATTCTATTTGGTGCCAGGTCTTGGGAAAAAGAATAGGTCTCCTGTTTGACAGTTGACTTCTGATTATTGATTCCATTTCACATGCCAGTTTGAGCTGGAACTGTTTATTTACCATTTACATTTTTTTTTTTTGGAATCTTCTGCTTATCATTTGCTATCTCAACTTGTGGAAATGTTTCTTGGTTTCAAGTCACTTGAAAGTTTTTATAAATGCATAAGTTTAGAGTTGTGATACAAGTACAGGGGGGTGGGGGGGTGGTTTTTTGCCTCCTGTACTCGGAGCATAAGTGATAAGTTTAACATCTTCAGAGCTCATTGTTTAGCTGTGGACTCCTGTGGAAAACTGGTGAAAATATCCTTGAATGTGCTAGTTCAGAATATTATTTGATGTTGCTATGCAGTTTACTTATGTTTCATTTCTCAGGAGGTAGATTTCCATAACATGGTTCTTTGGATGTTCTCGCACATTCAAATTCTTCATTAGAAGATAATTATATTGAAGTGTCATATTTTGTTCATCCGATTGCCTACCTTTGCTGCAGGAACGTCATTTTTCTTTGTTGCAACGTGAAGCTGAAAAGCTCATGAATGATATCCAGAAAATGCGTGGCGAACTAAGGTCTTTATTCTAATTTATTGCAATTATATGCTTTTCACGTGAACTTCATTACCAGTTGAGACCCCACATTTTGAACAGGTATGAGATTGACAAGGTCACTGCCGGCCAGCGCTTGGATTTGAATCTTGAAAGGGGGTAAGGATTTGAGTTATCGTTAAAGTTTGCATTTCTTTTGATGTTGGAATTGTATTTTCATCGCACGCATCTCTTTCTCAGTCGCATCCGAGATGAGCTTTCCAATCAAAGTGCAGAGACTACAAACCTTACCAACAAGCTTGATGGAGTGAGTTCTTTTTTTTTTTTCTTTATAATACTAAATTTTCGGAGAATTTGTTTATTTGCTTCAACTAGAAGCTTCAATTTACGAGTTGTTGACTATTTTCTTAATAGGAAATTCACGCATTGCGGGCTCATATTGAAGCAGCAAAGAACGATGTGATCAAATACTGTATAGGGACCCTTTTATCTATATCTGCCGTTGGTATCGGAATGATTCGCGTTTTTAGCGCCAAATAAGGCAGTGTGTCTTATTCTTTTATGGGCTTCCAAATATTGTAGGAATTTAGACACCCATAATTAATTCTTGGATAGGCAAAATCCTATTATTTCTTCATTTTTGAAGCATTATTCTTTGGGTTTTGCTATGTGTACGTAGCAATATACACAATGGGTGCCATAATGGACAAATGGCACTGACACCCCTATGGATATGCTATGTACACATGGCATTATCCTTACTCTTTTGCCTACATGCTTTTACCATGGCGATACTTGTGCTATTTTACTTATTAATGGCTAAGCTTTTAGAGTTTCATAAGTTTTATTTTTTTATTGATGAATTTGGTAGGTAAAATACTTATTTTGACATTTGGTGAGAGTTACCTTAAAAAAGTACATTTTTTTGAAGGATTATTCAATTTGTACCTAATTTCCTACATAATGTTTTACCGAATCGACAAGTGACGATCCATTATGTAGAAAATTAGGTACGTGTAGCTTGGTCATTCTTCAAATATATCTACGATATACAAAGTTGCTTAAAATCTTTTAATATTTTTTTTTCTTTTAAGAATTAACAAAACATGCTCTACTAGTCTACTTGAATAGCTTTTTCTAATTTGTAAAAGTTAAAAATAATCAATTTACTTATTTAATCAATTTCGGTTAATTAATGGGTTGGCCTAAAAGGAAAAGAAAAATAATAATGGGAAAAATTCATAAATTAATTAATTAAATATATATTTTATTAACTCAATATATTAAGGTTACAATTTCATATAATTTGATCACAAAGTACATATAATTAGTCACATATTATTAATTGATCACAAATCACAAATTTTATATGTCACAAATTATTTTACGGTTACAACTCAAAAATTTATAGGTCACAATTTGTTCATCAATCAAAAATCTATACGTTACAATTTATTCATTAGTCACAAATATATCAAATTAATTACTCACATTATATTTCGGTCACAAACATAATAATAGCTCCCGTTTGGTGCACATTATTTTCAAAAGAATGCATTTTTTTTTATGTGATGAGAAATATGTGGTTGAAAAAAAAGGAAAAGTTATTGATGTGACGGAAAATATTATTTTATTGAAGAATGTGTGGTTAAAATTGAGTAGAAGAATGAGAATGAAAAAAATAATGTGGATCAAACAGGTAATAAAAGTCAATCATAGCGACTAGTTTTTCAATTTTAATCCGATTTTAATCTCTACCAAACAAGCTCTAATTGTTTTTAGCAATTTGTTTCAAAATTGTCCTTTCTATAATTGAAATGGATTTCAATTTTCAAGCCTCAACTTAACTCCAATGGCTACAAACCGGTTGGTGGATTGGGTTTAATGGTTTATTGTAGGGAAGAACAGTTGCAGTGGCTCCAAGTTGGATCCGTTTTAAAGGTCAAAGATTGACCGTGCAACTAAATTGAAAAGTTAAGTTTCAATTTTAAAATTGAAATACAATCGCAGTAAATTAGGAGTTGAGATATGCTATTCAATTTTTGCGATCCATTCAATTAATTATTGACACATCATTTTAAATTAACATGTCATCAATTTGGTGGGTTGGTGGTGAAATTAATGAGAATAAATATGAGATGACATATTAATTTAAAAACGACGTGTTAATAATTCATTAGGTGGACACCAAAAATTAGACAGTAGATCTCAACTCACGCATATTGCTTAGTAAATTAAGAAAAGGGAAAGGTGATCTTAAATATTTAATACTCAATGAAGAAAATTGTCTAAATCTCTATAGGATTTATCCACTCTGCCTGTGATACCCTGCCACTGCGACATGGGCCTAGCAAAGTAGCACGCTCCATCAAACCATATGAAGTTCGATTTTGATTTCTAACTTGATCGAGTGTCAAAAAGTTTTGAAGTGATGCATATTTTTGTGAGGACTACCCAACTATTTGACAAAAATTGCCTACGTGTCCATTGTTGGAAAATTTGAGGATTAAGTTGCTAATTTTAAATATTAAAGACTTAATGCTAAAAAATAAAGTTTGAGGACCAATAGTGAAATTATCCTAAAGTGTAAATAAACAAAAATACATTTCTATTGCCGTTTTACCAAATATAGAAACTGTACTTTCTCCCGCGAACGCCATACATAAACCGCTATTAACGGTGAACCCTTCGTGAAAGAGAAGGCGACAATGGAAGAACTTGAAGAAAAAAACCCTTGTTCTTCTCCCTGTCCACAATTATTCTCCAATTATCTCTTCCTTTACAGCGAATTTGTCAGTCCCTATACAATTATATAAAAAAAATTACAAGAAGCTTGGAAAAAAAGGGGACAAAATGAGTGTGATTGATATTCTTTTCAGGGTTGATTCCATCTGTAAGAAATATGAAAAGTACGATGTTGAAAAGCAGGGTTCCCAAAATGCCTTCTCCGATGATGCCTTTGCCCGCCTCTACGGCTCCTTTGAGTCGCAGATTGAGGCTGTTCTGCATGTAGTTATTTTTTCCCCAAAATTGTGATTTGTATTTTTGTTATTTGATCTGTAACTTATTCTTCATTTTTCTCTTTCACGTACAGAAATCGGAAATGGCGGCAATGGAGACAAACAGGGCAGCTGTGGTGGCGATGAATGCTGAGGTACGGCGAACTAAGGCGAAGCTTATGGATGAAGTTCCTAAGTTGCAGAAGCTTGCTCAGAAAAGAGTTAGTTTATTTTTACTTATCCCTTTTGTTTATTTTGGGGGTTTTGTTTTCTGTATGGAACTTTTACATGTTCATTGTACTGTGGATATGTTTATCAACCCTGCTTTCGAGCATCAAACGCCTATGACATCTTCCATTTCGGATATTTGGCTCAATTTGGTTGAAATGGAATAATTAATTCATATATGTTGATACACAAGGAAGGAGATGAGTTCACTTGTTAAATTGCTTTTGCCCACTGTTTACTTGGCTGCCTGATTCTTCATTTCATTTACTTGTATCATTATATAAAGGCTGATTTGAAAATTAATATGCCTTAGCAATCTGCATGACAGTTTTGAAATCAGCAGTTGCCAGACTTTTCTGTTCAATGGACAGGTAGGTTGCTTTTGTGCCCAATTCAAATTCTGATTAGGATTACATTGTTAACAGGTCAAAGGGCTCTCCATAGAAGAACTAGAAGTTCGTAGGGACCTGGTTCTTACACTTCCTGATAGAATTAAAGCAATACCTGATGGAACTGCGGCAAAACAAACTGGAGGCTGGGGGGCTTCAACATCTCATAAAAATATAGAATTTGACTCTGGTGATTAGATTACTGTTGGTTGGATGATCAGTATAAACTGGATTTGTAGTGAAATGTCAATTTTTCTATTATTGGATTTCTCATAACCTTTACAAATGAAATATCAGATGAACAGTTTGATGATGATTTTTTTCAAAAAAAGTGAAGAGTCGAATTAATTCAGGCAAGACTATGAAATATGGAAGATAAAGCAGGCTTGTAACTTACCTGATTCATTTGCTTTATCTCTATACACAATTTCCTACCCAAGTACAGTTCAATATTTCTAGTATTTGAATTTGATTTCCTTCAGGATCAAGGTTTAGATATAATATCAGAAGGTCTGGATACACTTAAGAATTTGGCTGCTGATATGAATGAGATTTGTTGGTTGCATTATGTTTCTTATTTGTTACCGAATGAAGAATTCTGAAACTGATTTTCTTCCATTTTTCCCCTTTTCTCCCTTGAGTTTAGGAATTGGACAGGCAGGTTCCATTGATTGACGAAATTGATATGAAGGTCTGAAATTTTGTTCACTGTAGAAAACTACTTGCTTAACAGTCCCGAAAAGGTTATTTCACCATTTCCATCGTTTCTTGCAGGTGGACAGGGCAACAACTGACCTAAAAAATACTAATGTTAGACTAAAAGAAACAATTTTCAAGGTATGTGCAATTGGTTTTTCTTAAACTTAAATGTAAAACTGTATTGCTTCAGATCGGAATTCTCATTGTATTGAATTTCTATTTTGAAATCATTTGTTACAGATAAGGTCCAGTCGAAACGTCTGCATGGATATCATTCTTCTGTGTATTATTCTGGGAATTGTTCCCTATTTGTACAATTGAGCTTCTGTCCTTTTCATTTGTAAGCATGATTTAAGATTCACGTTAAATATCGTGTCTCACTACTTAAGATTTTGTGGTACTTCATGGATGGTCTTGAACTTACTGCCTTCCATAACACCTGTGATGTTTAATGAATTATATCATTGCATTGCCAACATTGCAAATATCAACATGTAGTTTGATTTGAAAAGGAAGTGATGATTTTTGGAGTATGTCTTGCTCAGCCTTTATTGTGTGTATATGTGGCTGCATTACAGATTTTATATGCTTTGCATTTGATCAATGCTTGCTTATGTAAACAAGAGTGAGCACTGAGCAATTAAATTACAGCGATTCTCAGACTGAGACTGATGTGTGGCGAAGCTTGGAAGTGGCAAGCCAAAATTGTCTAAAATTTACCTACACAGCTAAAAAACTAAAATCTCTGCTTGTGAAATTATGAAATTGTTGACCTAGCAGAACCATTTTACCAAATTGTTATTCTAATAGCGTGCTTCTTCAATCTTATGCAGTATACTGAAATGAATGATTTAGAAAATGTTCATACCTCATTGGTTGAATGTGACCTCCAGTTTTCTTGAGCACTTGTATGTTTGATGCATCAATCCTTATCTTTGGAATTAATATTAAATTAACTAGACTTGAAGAATGAAGAGTAGTAATTCTGTTTGAACTAGTTCTCTTCAATATAATTTGTTGCTGGTAAATTGTCATAGTAAAAGTCATTTTTTTCCGTGAATGAACAGCCTTCTTTTTTAAATGGAAAGTACATATTCTTAGTTTGTTGAGTTCATTTCCGATCAAGAAGTTTTCAAGTTTTTCCAGTGCGTTCCATAATTTTGTCATTTCCTTCTATTGATGTGTAATCATCTTTTTTCAGCGCTAGTTTCTTCTATATCTTGTATGATTTTGTTGCTAGAATGTATTAATGTGCTTCAGCTGTTTGCTAAAAGAAAGATTAAATGACTTTACAAGCATTATGAAAAACATATATGCCTGAAACAACAATAGTCAGTATTCACCCTATAAACTACATCTGTCTAGTCTCTGCTAAGCCTCTTCTATCCCCCTGCATTCAATGGTTTCGATTTATAATCACTACTGGAGTAATATCTTAGATTGCAAAGCGATCCACAGGTGCTAATCCATATGTATATTTTTGCCGGCTTCATAACCTGCACTTTGCTCAGCCTATTTATGTTTTACCTGTAATTATCATTGAGTACGATGAATCTACTTTGGTTCAATCGTGTATTTCTATACCTTCCACCTCATATACCTTAGATGTGATAGAGCCAAAACTAAGATTGTGTTTGATGCGCCAATATAGATTGTAAAAAGAATATAGTAAATTAGAATATATACTAGTGGGTGGATGGTATTATGGTGGATTAAGTCGCATGATATTCTTGATCTTTTAGTAAAAAAAAAATAAGTAATATCTATACTATTTATTTTATCAGGTCTAAGACCATCTCCAGTTCTCCACACTCCGCATTGAGTTATATGGTTGATAATGTAAATCACATTTTTTTGACTAAAAGATCAAATAATATTATCCACCTTAATCCACCGTCATACAATCCACTTACTACTATCCATTCTAATTCTATTCTTAGTTTTTTGTAAGGTCTAATGTGGTGCACCAAACACAATTTCCTTCTCCCTTTTATTCTCAACACTGCATATATATTACCCTATCCAGTGAATTATATGCTTGATTGAGCCAAATTTATGCTTTAGATGAATTAAGAGAACCTTTTTACTTACAAATCATGGATCATTTAACTAGCAGGACTTCTCCAATATGCTTTCGAAAATGGTGATTTGGGACAAATGGATCTTTGTTCTTTCATATGTCAAATATCCTAACAAAAATCTTCTACAACTTGCTCTTAAAATACAAACTTCTGATGCTTCTGGTAGACAAAATCCTAAATGAAAATCATGTCTTTTTTCCTTTGGCCATTACATGTTTTCTATGACTGAGCTAGTCAAATTCAATAAAAGGATTGAGGCTGCACCAAACACAGCTGTTTCATGAAACCTTAAGATGAGAAATAAAAACTAAAATAAGAAATATTTTTTTTTTTTTTTTTTTTTTTTTTTTTTTTGGAGATTGCTAGCATTCATGAAAGTATTCATGTATTAACATTAGAACTAAAAGAAACCAAACTATAGCAATAAAAATTTTAGAACATAGAACGTTTGATTATTTATTAAGTATATACCCATAACACAAGACTTATAAGCATGAATTACATAATCTGACAGGTATTAATAGTTGATGATGCTGGGGGTATATAGAAAAATATGCTTTGTGGCATCTTATTGAAGGTGTAAATCTATGATGTTCAAGGATGTAGCTTTGTTACTGCACACCAGTGTCGAGAACAATTTCCTTTTGGGATTAAGTTTTCTCTGTCAGTGAAGAAATTTTCAGAAAATGTTGGCCTCTCAAGATGCTGCAAGTTCGTGACGATATTTGACATATTAGAGTTGATCTTGTCTCCTTCAGACATATGTTGAATATATAAGTTTGTATCTCCTGCAGCTACCATGTTCCCTGATAGAAGGTCCTCATCTTTGTGTTCATTATAGATCATATTTGTAAGTAGCTGAAAATTCATACACCAATCTTCCTTGTTAGGTTGGCCTGGTAGTGAGTTGAAGAAACTCTGAAACACAGAATTTGTTTCCAGAGTATTTACTGTTCCCAGCCTGTGACTGTTAATTGTTTCACTGCCGTTGATTTGAAAGGTTGCTCTAGGAATAGTTTCAATTGCCAGGTCATGTCCATTGAGTAAGGACGCTCTTAGGTGACATCCATTTGATAAAAAATAATCTTCAATCATGTCACTGCCATCATCTATATAAACTGAAGGGAACTCCTCAATCCTAGGAAGGTACTCCAGAAGTTCACTGGGATTCTGTTGAACCTCCCATTCATTCTTTGACTTGTTGCCTTTTTGTCGAATGCGACATAATACCCAGTCATCCAGCTGCATACAATTGACAATCTTTCCATTATGCATGATTCCTTACCCTTAAATACATATTTGCACAATCTATGATATGTAATCATATGCTTAGACATTTAATTATCCAATGTGGATATTGAAAATTATGGACCACATGGCATAGAACATTTTTGGTAGCTAAAGAGTTTACCGCTCTAAGCTGTTTTTGTTCAGAGCTAAGATAGGTCACAGTAATATGTTTCATAAAACAAGTAGATATTGATCGACTGGACCGTTGAAAATGGGAAATAAAACCAAATGTCCTATGCATTTCATACTCCATAATCATTGTTATATTAATATGCTTCTGGTGTGACTTTAGGTGTTTGAGTTTAGATGGAAAACAAAATAGCTTTTACAGATAATCAGTTTCAGCAAATATTGGAAGTTTATATGAAAGAATAGGTAACTGGCAGTCAATGATAAATGTGGATCTGCTTACCCTCATGGACCCTTTAGACCTTAACGGTCTACATGTCGTGCCAGGTAGTCTGTACTCAGTCATGACCCAATCTGTCTTGACCCCCTTTGGTGGTTTACCTTTATAGAAGACGAGATCTTTCTTAACCCCTATCCCGCCTGATCCAGAAGAACCAACAATTGGTTTATCAGTGCCAGTAGCCTTCCAGTAACCTGAAGCCGCTGTTCTATTGGGTCTTCTCCCATTTGGGTACTTCCTAACCCTTGGGGTGAAGAAGTACCATTCATCTTCACCAAACACAGCCTTCCCTGTATATTTCAAAAACCAAAACTACAAGAATTATAATATCCTGAAAATTGAATACTCTATCTGATAAAAAAATAATAATAATAAAGAACCAAGAGAAGTAGGTAGAGAACAAACTGGGTAGCTCCCAAGGGTTATATTTATAAAGCTCTATATCAGCCATCAGGTTTGCTGCTGGAAGTGGAAGAGACTTTACTTTCTTCTGCAAGTAATAAACAATCAGTTCTTCATCAGATGGATGAAACCTGATTCCTGGAGGAAAATGGGAATCGGAGATGGATTTTTCATCCATGGAGATTTTCTTTCTTTCTTTCTTTATTTTTTGTCTCCTGAGGGCACTCTGACCAATAGTATCTCTTGCAAGCACAGTGCTACAGTATATAAGGTGGGCGTTTATGGCTTCATGCAGATGCTGACATTCCTTAAAATATTGAACATATGGAGATAAGATAACTTACGTTATGTTTAAAGAAATAGATCGGGAAAGCAACGTTTTTCTTTTTGGGTTGGAATGGGATGTCGTGAATTTTCCTGTCTTTCTCTAAGAAAAGAAGCTTTCAAATTTTTTAATGCTTGATATTATTTTACGTGTATATTTTTATGTCTCTACTCTTCAATTTATCATGTTGTTGTGGTGCCTACATTGATACACATAATTCGTATGGTTTTTGTATTAAGTTCGTTGTTATCTGTTATTTTGAAAATGTGCAGTTTGGGAAATTAAAGTATTAAGGGTGAAAGAGAAGTAGTAAAACATTTCAATCTCTAATATATAGAAAACTTCAACTAATGAAAATCCTTCTCTGATGAGCCACAAAATGGTAATTTCTGGATAATTCACAAAATATATCGTCTTGAATCTTAATCTCGTAACTTGTATAGGCATCTTAGGGGCAAAAGAAGGGAATAAGATGCTCATTTATGCTGTGTCTAATTCACTTCTATTAACCAGATTGATTAAACACTAGTTTATCTGATTCTGCTGTGTTTTGTGTAGATTCTGGTTTTTACTCTATCTGATCCTGCATGCTCACATTATTCTTTGAGTCAAGGTTCGTGGAGAGTAATACGTGTTGTTTTGTGTATTAACGTGATAGAACGAGCGTAACAGCCTCACAACTTGCTGGACCAAATTACTTTTATTATATTGCATGTAGTTTTTGGCTTTTTCTTTGAACTTTTTGTTTGCATCCCTGTTCTTAAGCTCATGTGTATATTATGAACACATTACATGTACATTATATAGTTCTATGATTCTATTATAAGGGAATCTTGCTCTTGTACGGTTGTGATAAACTTGCATGTCCAAGTTGTTTATGTTGGTGCAAAAGGATGCCTCTCCCACCCCGCACCCCCCACCCTGAGCCCCCGTAGACAGTTGTATCTAGAGCCTTTTAAGCAGTACAATTGATATTTTCCATGTCTGATGTTGTCTCTTAGCAGAAGACTACAGATTTAGATTTAGTGTTAGAGAGAGAGATAAAAATGCCTTAAACCTCGTTAAAATCGAAATAAATGCCGTTTCGTGTGACAAAAAAGACTACGAATCCTAGGGAAGAAATGATTTATTGTGTTATTTAATTGCTCGACTAGCTGCTAATGATAGCTTAACAAGACTCAGTCTCTGAAGAATAATTAAAATAGTAACTTTGAGTGAATCTTTAAACCATATGCTGATAAGAACCACAGGATATATAATTTAGAAATATCGTGAAGACAAAATTCAAAAATAGAATTTGCTGTACCAGTTTTTAAATGGCACCATAGCATGGTATGTCAGCATAATATGATAAGATAAAGGAATTTAGAGAATAATAAGATGTGACCAAGATTAAGTATGAACTCTATATCATAATTGATTATGGAAATTGTGACTTTTAAGTAGGGATAATAGCGCATAGCATAGGGAATGTACTTCTGATCTTTTTGGATTTGTGTCTTTAGGTCGGTTATTTTGATAAAACTCGTAGTCAATTAGCATAAAATGATCAAGGAACCAACTAGAGTGAAGAGAAAATTAGAAGCAAAATGAACTAACTCTTATCACAATGATGAATAGACATCAAGTACGTGGTTTTGTACTTTTCCTTCAAGTTAGCAGTAAACTCCACGGGCTTGTCCATTGAGTTGGAGTAATCTATCGCACATAGCTCAAAGTTTAATACAACTGGCATGACATCAGGCTTCGTGCTCTAATCGCCATGGTCCCTTGGACTCCAGATGCCCATCCAATGTGGCTTAGGGTAGGATTCCTGCTGATCGCCTTGGATAGAAGAAATGACAAGTCCACATGGAGCGAAAACTGCCTCGAAGGTAGAATTGAAGGCGGTTGAGTCGATGGTAGATGGTCTCATGGAGTTCTAGGCATTTGCATGACATTTTGCTTAGGTGTCAGTCGCTTGGCTTGCCCCACACACACACGTATAGACGCAACACTTTGTACAAAAGTCTTTCCCTTGGCACCTTAATTGAAAAATCCAGTGATTCTTTTCTTCACACAATGCTCAATGAGTTAGCTCCAATTTTTAATTTTCTGGATCTATTTTCTGGCCAAATATCTTTATTTCTACTGTCATTGATGTGATAATACTTGACACGTATCTAAGATAATTATAGTCATTATTAATAAATCAGAAATTTACCTGAAATTCCCTGGACCTCTCCTCGTGCTCGTCGAAAATTGCGCGTTAGCATAATGGTTATGACTTATGACCCATATCCGAAAATTCTTGATCGAACCCCTCATAATAAATAGGGATGTTGTCGTTACTGTCACTACCCTCTTGTCTCAAATAATATAGGTGGACCAACATAATCCTCACCTAAACTAAAATATATTAGATTGGGATGGACGAAAGGGCTTTCGTAATCAACAAAGGAGGTAGACTCGTGAAAAGCTAAGCGTATGCGATTTTCAAGCCATCGTGATAGAAAATTGTCCATTAGATGTTTCAACACTTCTGTTTGTCGATGTAGTTGTTCTATCTCTATCTGATGTTAACTGCCAACATGGTTTTCGGCGTAGTTGTTATAACTCATGCGTCACCTGATTTTCACCATTTCAAGAACACCACATGTCTTTATTAGACTAATCGTTGACACACGCGTTGCACGAATTTTGTATTTATTGTGTTTTTATTAGTGTAGAAATTTTTTTTTAAAAAAAAATAGTTTAAAATTTATTGAATTATTCAAGAGTCTTCGAAGCGTATTATTGCCTCGCTAATGCTCCATCTAACAAGGTGATTGTTTCAAAAGCTGATATTACTGTACAAAGAAACTCACGAAAAATAAAATTGAAAACATCACGTGTATGTAATCATGGTAGTACATGATAATAGACGTTTGACAAAAATAAAGATTGCAGGTTTACAGGAGTAAAAAATATTTGATTCATTAAATATATTAAATAATAAAGCATACATCGAAAAATGAAAATGCATAGCAAATAAATTGTAAAAGGATACCATGAAGAATTTACAAAATAAAAATCAATGAGATAGGATGGAACTTACATGTGTATGCTAAGACAGAATGAATAGTTCTTGCATTGTCATTTCTGCTTCTTCTCTTGGTTGCTTATAAACGTCGGAATCTAAGTATACAATAAATATTAGAATAGCTGCATTTAATCAACTAAAGCACCTACATAATTCCTCGAAAAAATATAAAACATATCCAATGAGTATGTGTTGTATTCTCTGATATTCGGACTCTCGAAATAGTTGGATTATCCATGTCGGGCGTAACATGGATATGGGTATGGGATATGTAGGGCTGGACATGGTCCGTTTGGTTTGGTTCTGAAGAGAACCTAACCTAACCAAAATTTTCAAGTATTTAATAAATGGAACCGTATTGTCCAAATATAATTATGGAACCGTTTGTGTTCGGTTCCGTACCATAATTAATTTTTTTAACATTTACAGCAACACTACATAAATACAACTAATGATATGTTCATTCGTAGCTTTGATGGATAGTTGTAGAGGGGAAGTCGAACTCAACAATCGGTAGCTTCGATTTGGGATGTAGATGTAGGTTCTCAATTTATCAAATGATTTGGGGTTAGTGGCATGTGCTTACCGAATGAAAGTATGAAATTGGAAAGAGAATGATAAAAACTTAAAAAGACATATATTTTGGGCTAACAATAAAATTAATAATTGGGTTAAAAAATTAAAACAAAAAATTGAATTTAGAAATTAGGCTGGGCTTGGAGGCATGAACTTGACTTGGGCATTGAACACTAAATTAGTTAATTTGCTAATTTTGTTTAGAACAAATTATTATAATATAATTAATTCAATATAAAAAAATTATTTAGATTCGATTTTTTGGTTCTCGGTCTAGAATCGAGAACCGAATCAAACTCAACGGTTCTCTATTCAAATATCCGTTCGTGTATTTAACTTATGAAGAACGGCTCGATTCGGTTCGGGTTCGGTTCGGTTCGAAAGTTTTATACAGCCCTAGGGATATGTGTCGCCTCCAAGTTTCAATCGGACACTTCGTCGTTTTTCTTCTTCTTTGTTCTTCTACCTTCTTTCTTTCTTTTTTTTTTTTCTTTTCCTTTTTTGTTATATGTAAACCTTGAGTCGCCGTCGAGAGGGTGGATAAAGATGGCGGCGCTAGGTTTTTCCTTCTGTTTCTTCTTCTTTTTTTTCTTTTTTTTTTTTTAATTTTTTTGCATTTTTTTTCCTTCTTTGTATCGGGTAGGATTTTGTTTGTATAAAATGAAAATAGATTCCATAAAAGTGTTGTGCTACTTAGTGCTCCACTAAGTTCAAATGCAATCAAAACCCTCATTTTTATTTTATATAACAATTAGTAATCCCATAATCTAAACTAAACCTCAGAACTCTATTTTATGCATCTTAACCTCATATTCAATGCACATTTCTTCTTTTTGTGAATAATTGCTTTGGCCTATTCAAAATGATATTTTGAATTAGTTAAAAAAAAATGAAGTTTAAAAGACGTGAAATTTGGAATCTTTTTAGCCTATTCACGTCTCCTATATTTTAGAAAATAAAAAATCTGACACTTAAATAGTAACAGTACACGATACTCGTACCCGAGTCCGAGCATCATATGTTGTAAAGGAGTTTTGCTTCATGTGCCTCGTATGTCTCTTATTGTGGTCTATCTTGTGTTAAGTCCTCTTAAACCAGTCCATCCTTTTAATAGAATAGACTAATCTTTTATGTAGGGCTATCATTGGATTGGATTTTCTTCCAAATTCGATTCGAATCCGATGAAATTAGTGGAAGATGGATTTAGGATTTTAGTCCATAACCCGATCAAGACTGAATCCGATAATCTGTTAAATAAATGGATCAAATATGATATAAGTCAATCCGGTTCGATAACAATCCGATCTAATTTGTTATTAATAATTGAGTCGGTAAAATATTTTTATAGCATATTATTTGTCACTAAAATAAATAAATGAGAAAATAAATAAATTTGAATAAAAAAGTAATCAAATTCAAAACATAAAAAATTGAAAAAATTATAATTATTAAACATATTTAAGAATTGGAAAATTTGAA
>CAIGRS010090492.1:0-15554 GCA_903798395.1 Fraxinus floribunda | reverse complement strand
CTACAAAAATCAACTGACTACGGAAGCATCAAAAGTCAATAAATACAGCAGACTAAATGTTATCTTTAGAATAAAGTATTTCTTTTTGTCCTCAGCGTAGTCTTCCAGCGTCTTTCTCCGGCAGCGCAATGTAAACACAATAAATATTGTACCTCAGAAGTCAACAAAGAGGGCGGGTGATTTTTATGCTTTTCTGTGAACAGTAATATCCTAGTTAACTACAGTATGTGAAACGGAGGATTCAAATCAACAGTAAACGACCATCCGCTCTTTTAAGGTAAAGGGAAAAAAATGTTAACATGACAAGCACTTTCACAATTTTTGAAATCAAAAGACGACAAATCTTGCCAAACTGGTCAAGCCACCATCAATATAGCCTGTTTGTTTCACATTATCTTAAGGAAAAAATGAATAATTTGACTTTTATTTGTTTTCAAAATGCTGGGCCACTATCACGAGGTGGTCAAATATTTCGGCTGATTATGCAATGGTAAAAATTTATTCTACAAATGGGAAACAAACAACGTGATATTATGTGGGTGTTTGGGGGATATTTAAACCCTGTTTGGTGCACATTATTTTTAAAAGAATGTATTTTTTTTATTGATGTGATGGAGAATATATATGATTGAAAAAGAAGGAAAAGTTATTGATGTGATGAAAAATATTATTTTATTGAAGTATGTGTAGTTGAAAATGGATAGAAGAATGAAAATGAAAAAAATAATATGGATCAAACAAGGGTTAAAATTAGCCACCGTTTGGTGTGCGGGAAACTATCATTCTTTAATATGATATATAGATGTTAACATGACAAACACTTTCACAATTTTTGAAATCAAAAGACGACAAATCTTGCCAAACTGGTCAAGCCACCATCAATATAGCCTGTTTGTTTCACATTATTTTAAGGGAAAAATGAATAATTTGACTTTTTTTTTTTTTTTTTGTTTTCAAAATGCTGGGCCACCACTATCAGGAGGTGGTCAAATATTTCGGCCGATTATGCAATGGTAAAAATTTATTCTACAAATGGGAAACAAACACCGTGATATTATGTGGGTGTACGCGGGATATTTAAACCCTGTTTGGTGTATATTATTTTTAAAAGAATGTATTTTTTTAATTGATGTAATGGAGAATATATATAGTTGAAAAAGAAGGAAAAGTTATTGATGTGATGAAAAATATTATTTTATTGAAATATGTGTAGTTGAAAATGGATAGAAGAATGAAAATGAAAAAAAATAATATGGATCAAACAAGGGTTAAAATTAGCCACCGTTTGGTGCATATTATTTCTAACAGAATGCATTTTTTTGGTTGATGTGATAGAGAATATGTGGTTGAAAAAGAAGGAAAAATTATTGATGTGATAGAAAATATTATTTTATTAAAGAATGTGTGGTTGAAAATGAGTAAAAGAATGATAATGAAAAAAATGTATACAGGGGCTTAGTTTTTTGTAGATTGTGATTAAAAATTTTGAAATTTGTTATTGAAAAATTGTGCGACCCATGTGATTAATATTAATCGTTTGATTTTAATTTAAATTAAAATTTGATTTTAATTCGAAACAAACGGGAATACGAATACATGAGCCCCCACCCCACAACAAATGAGACATATTATTCACTCACACACACAGATGCTTACATCACTGTCACTGTGAATCAAACTTGCACGCTGCTCCAACATTGAATATGCAACATCTCTTCCTTGCTTTTATCTCCTTTCCAATCTTTATTTTTCTCACTGATTTCATCCACAAAATTATATGGATCCCTTTCAAAATCCAAAACCACTTCAGAAAGCAAGGGATTTATGGCCCTACCTACCGTCCGATCTTCGGCAACACGGCTGATATCCGACGGCATATGATTGCCAAAGCAGAGTCGAGCCCTCTCTCTCAAATCACACACGATATAGTTCACAGGGTGATCCCACATTATTACAACTGGTCAACGCTCTATGGGAAGACTTTTCTGTACTGGTTCGGGGCCAAGCCCAGATTGGCTCTAGCGGATCCGGATCTGATCAAAGAGATTTTGATCAATTCTAATGGGCATTTTGTGAAAACTCAGTTCAATCCTTCTTCTAAGATTCTTTTCGGTGATGGGCTTGTTGGGCTGGATGGTGATAAATGGGCCGTCCATAGAAAGATCACTAGCCAGGCCTTTAACATGGAAAGAGTTAAGGTAGGTAATCTACGTAATTGCCTTTTCTTTTAGAAATAAAAATAAAATATATGTCAACTTCTTACACTTTAATAAATGTAAGAAGCTGTGTAAACAGCTTTTTCCTTAATAAATTTCTAATAATATGCCATTGAAATCTTTTTTTTTTTGCTTTAAAATGTGTGGATGTAAAAAGAAATTGATGGTCCTTCGTCCAAGTCAACTGCAGAACGGGATAAAATGAGTGCAAATATAGATGAACGAGTTGAAATTTGACTAGTGTTTAAATGTACATGCATTGGTTTAAAATATATATGACATCTCATCGCTTAACACAAGACGAGTATCAATGCTCATTATATGATTCCTACGAGTAAGGAATTGGGGCATTAATGGATCGGGCTCAAGCCCAAGAAGAACTTGCTTGGTTTAATCAATTCAATCCAATTAATATAATCGATGCCACGTGCATGTCACGTAATTTACAGATATAACAACTTGTAACAATTTTTATTGGCTTTGATAACATCTTAGCCTCCGTTGCAATTATAATTTAGAAAATGTGTGGATGTAAAAAGAAAGATAAGTTTTCGATTTACGTGTAATATTATTTTATGGAAGATTGTGTAGTTAAACGAGTGTCACACACATTCTTGAGTTAATTAAACATCAAGTTCTTCCAATATATAGATGAAGATTGTGATCTCAAAATATACAGGTTCGCATGACCATCAAAATCATTAATTAATAGCATAACAGAAGCTAACATAAATTAACACTTTTCTTCTACAATCACGCTACATGAACAGATTCAAGTACAGACTCAAAAACAGAAGAGACACGTGTCCATACATAATTGGACACTTTGAAAAATTAAAAATAAAAACATCCACACATACAATGTCAAGTCATTCTGTTTGAACTGTATCTGTTTTTTAGCTTGGACAAGTGGCTTTATTCTTTCTTCTAAGCTGTTACCAAAAAGACTCGTTGATTTTCACAGGGTTGGATCCCAGAAATAGTGGCTAGTACGAAAAAGATGATGCACAGATGGGAGCAAGAAACAAGCGAGAGAAGTGAATTCGAGGTGGATGTGCATAAAGATCTTCATGAGCTCTCTGCAGACATCATATCCCGAACTGCTTTTGGTAGCAGTTTTGAGGAAGGGAGACGTATTTTTGAATTACAAGAACAGCAAGCCAAGCTTTTTTTGCAGGCACAACGAAGTGTATACATCCCTGGATTCAGGTTTTTATCTTGTAAATTGTGATGTTTTTGTTGCCTTCTTTTGAGTGTCTTAACTTTAATAGAAGTAGATGAATTTCCGGATTCCTTCATTTCTAAATATTGAAGTGGATGCAGGTTTTTACCTACCAAGAAAAATAAAATGAGGTGGAATTTAGAGAAGGAAACTCGGAAGTCAATAAGAAAAATGATCGAGAATAATGGCAAAAGTAGAGAAAATCCGCAGGCTCTACTTACATTGCTAATGTCTCCATATAAGTCAGAGGATGGTAAAGAGGATAGACTCGACTCAGAGGAAATCATAGATGAATGCAAAACATTCTACTTTGCAGGAAAGGAAACAACTGCAAATCTATTGAGTTGGGCACTTCTCCTTTTAGCAAATCATCAAGAATGGCAGAGTCGTGCACGGGAAGAAGTTCTCTGCACCTGCAGAGACGGGGCGTTCCCAACTGCAGAAAATTTAACTGACCTCAAACTTGTAAGTTCTCAGCTCTCAGTTTGTTTTTAGACTTTGCTGTGTTGATGACGGATTTTGTGTTTTAATGGCAGATTGGCATGATAATCAATGAGACTCTTCGACTCTACCCTACAGCAGTAGCGCTGATGAGACAAACATCTAAGAGTATTAAGTTGGGAAGCATTGACGTTCCTGCTAATACGCAGTTATATTTGGCCATGACTGCTGTACATCACGACACTAAGATTTGGGGAGACGATGCAAATGAATTTAACCCTCTGAGATTTGCTGAACCTCGAAAGCATTTAGCATCATTTTTCCCGTTCAGTTTAGGCTCCAGAATCTGTGTCGGTCAAAACTTAGCTATTGTCGAAGCTAAAGTTGTTCTAGCCATGGTCATCCAACAGTATTCTTTTGTAATTTCCCCATCTTACGTTCATGCACCGATACAGTCTACGACTCTGCAACCACAGTATGGTGTACAAATTCTCTTCAGCAGGATTTAAGAAATTTGATAAACAAGAAGTAGTTATTGTGTTCTGCTATTCTAGTTCGTATAAAGTATGTCTTTAACTCGTGGATTCTTTTGTGAGATTCGATGATGAACATTACAACAAAATGTACTTCCATATATCCTTGTTTCATTGATTATCGTCCTAGGAGCTCTGAATCATTGTACTGATGTGTATCTTTCCATCATTTCAATGTAGGCTTTGTCAATATCAATGTCCATTTCCTTGTCATCTAAAACATACGCTAATGGTTGCATTGTTGTCAAGCGATAATCGGATGAAAAAATTGTTTATAATTTAAACTGTTCTATTGAATAATGCCACGTGACAAAGTTTAATTCAAAGTAACACCAAATTGTAAATGTGGCAAGCTTGCCACTGGAATTTGATTGGCTTTCAACGGCCACCTTGCCCCGAATGGAGCGAAAAAAATCCGCTCTGACGCTGCCCCGCCACGAATGGGGCTAAAAAAATCTGCTCCGACGGGTTGGTGGGGCGGGACGGAGGTGCCCTCCCCGCTCCGCCCTGAAGTACTCCGAACCCACCCCTCCTCCCAGCCCCGCCCCGAAGTACTCCGAACCCACTCCGTGAAAAATAAAAAAAATAATTAATTACAAATTAAAAAAAATAGTTGACTCAAAATTTTTGAAAAAAAAATAATCATAAACGGGACAGGAAATGGGGCAAGTCCGCGCCCCGAACCCGTCCCGTTTAAGATGGGACGGGACAGTGGCAGGGCGCCTGGGCGGGGTGGTGGTGCCCCGCCCCGAACCCCCCCATTGCCATCGCTTCGCTCGCCATCTGTATTTCTTTGGAAAGCCATTAGATATTAATTGTTTTGTTGAATATTTGGATATGTAATTATAGTATTTAATTCTTGATTTTGTATGTTCATCAACTAAAAAAGTTGATTAAAATTTAAATCAAAATCAATAATTAATTTCAATTACACGTTATGCAATTTTTATCCAAATTTACTAAAATTATGACTTTTATCTAAACCAAATAGACACGGTTCTTTTTTCCAGTCCCACGAAGCTGGACTCACTCTATTTATTTCCTTATCGAAATAAATAACTTGTGCATTATAATACTAAAATGTGTTTATATTAAATTAATTTTGGATAAGATTTTAAGTTATTATTTGTTAATGTCGAGTTAACTAGAAAAATTACAATGAAATGGTGATTGAAGAGGGGCAGAATAGTCTTAACATAAACAGTTTTTGTGGAAGGGCGCCCAATTAATAAGTCCGTGTTTCCAAATTGAACTGTAGTTGGTCAAAGCTTATTTCCTATTAGGGTTTGCTGGTGCAGCCAATTATCCAATCCCAAATCACTCTCTTGCGCGAAACTTTCTGGATTTAGTACCGTTTCAGCTTACTCAACAGCCAGATCTTTGAGAGAGAAGTTGGAGGCGCGTGTGGTTCTTACGCAACAAACAATCGAAACATTCATGAATTTTGTCCAACGAGGGTTTGCAGCTGTATATTTGGTGGACATTGGGAATTTCTGAATTCACTAATAAAGGTCCGGTTTCTAGTCCCTTCGCCATTAGTTCAATTTTATTTTTATTATTAAACGTGATAATTTGTGATTGTTTTGAGTATTTGCGATAGTGGATTTGTTTTGTTTTGTTTTGTTTTTTTTTTTTTATTTCGTCTTTGACCTGCGCTTCGTTTTGTAGGTAAGAAATTTTGTGAAGCTATTGATGATGGTGGTAAACTAAGATGTGAACTGCGTTGAATATGTTATTTGATCTCCCTGGTTTTTTCTGATTGATTGTTATTAGTGGAGTGGTGTACACACTAAACGGCTATACGATATATCTGCCAATGAAGTAGGACAACATTTCTATATGCAAACGAGGGTTTCCAAGTTATATGTTGCATAAATCTTCATCATCGATCTCAAGGATTTCTCATAAGGATTGAGTGATTGGTTATAATTCCATTTGCTTTTATCATTATATATATATTTTTAGGAACATATATACTAAACTAGTTTCATATATGATTACAAATAGAAATGTTAACGTTTGATTTTGTCTTTTAACTTTTTACTTGATGGATATGAACTCTGAGGTCCAATTATAAAAACTAAAGTAAAAAAAAAAAAGAGACATTCTTGTAGTAAATGCTGATGGAAGGTTCATGCAGTGGAAACCCACATAAATTAGATATGAGCTTTACCAAATGTACACTCAGGTGTACACCCTGGGTGACATAATGGCTGAATGCCAATTGTGCATTATGTCACCCAAGGTGTACACCTGTACAAGCAGAATAATTCATTAGATATTAGTAAAATTGATATAGCGAGAGAACACATTTTTTTTTTTGCAGTCAATTAATTCTTGGTGTAGGGTTCTAGGGCTATACAAATTCTAACCATATTTACTTACGAATTCTAACCATATTTACTGTACTTCTGTTTCTTCTGTTTACTTCTTCCATTTTGCAAGTTTGAGTACACTGTAGGTGTAAATTTAGAGAAGGATGCAATGAAAGATGGATTCTCCTTTCTATCTAATTTCTGAGTATATAAACAGAAAGTAGTTGCAATTGATAAGTTAATTTGTTAGGTTGGCATCTTTTGTGGGTTGTTCCTGCCTAATTGTATTTGGATCAGATAAATTCTTGGCGTCTAATGTTTATTTTAATCACTCAAAACTTTTATTACCGATATCTCTACTGCCATCTTTTCTACCGGTGAAAGATGATGTACATTTTCCTCATTATATTTGCTCTTTGTGCTTTCATATGCCAGGTTTCTTCATTTGTGTTACCCTTTGTAGAGAGGAAGGGTGATCCTGATTATATTCTCATAAATAGATGCACTGGGAGTTATGAGATTATCTCTATTTTGTGGTACCTTTGGTTGTATCCTCTGTAATAAACGGGTGGTAGAATCGTTTCCCTTGAGCGTTGAAAATGCCCTCTAATTATTTCTCAAGATTTGGAGTGTCTTTCTGGCAAGGAGTCCAGAGATCAATCAACGTGAAAAATAGTGGAATCCAAGATCCCATAGAGGTTTTGATTGGCCAAGGGAAATTGTTGCTTGGCTACTCAAAGTCCTTCCATTCTGTGCCTTCTGGAACTTTTTCTGACCTACATGTATTTCTACGGCCTGGCACTGTTGCTGCTTCTCAGGCAAATTTGCATATAGTCAATCGAAGAAAGAATATTTCAGTTGTTGGTGCATTTTCTCGTGCAATTTCCATACCGTCTGTATCAGGGCCTCCATTTCAAGTTTGTGGGTATCACATTGATCGTCTGCTATCAGATCCCTGTCAGATTACTTTTGGCATCAACTCTCAAAAGGTTCTTATGGCTGTTTGTGGATCTAGATCAGCTCCCGCTGATTGTTCTGTTAGTAATTTGACTTCTAGATCAGTACAACCTGGTGTGGCAGCATATCGTTCTTTCACTTCTTACAGCAGAAGAAGCTTCGATAATTGTAGAAAAGCTAGCATGAGCTTGAAAAATGAAGAACAGCCCAACAATTTCTTGCTCTATGGATATTTCATATATAATGTTGCAAAGAGAAAGGGCAATTCCAAGTCATACCCAAGATTCGGGTTTGATGGTTTCCACATTTCATCATCGGCATGTTCCTCTACAGGCACGGCTTCTGACATGTCGTTTGATAGCTCCACACAGGAGGGTCAGCTTTCAAGTTCAGCAGATTCTTCTGATTTGTACGTTCCTTTATATGCAATTCTCTCACAGACGCACACCCACTCTCTTAAAGTTCAGGCCCCGCCTTTCGTTCTGTAAATGTTAAGAGTTTGTTGCAAAATTAGGTGTCTGATTGTAGTTACCTCATTTATTTGATGAGTGTTTCAAATTGCCAATAATTGTCACTTCAGGAAACTGTGAACGAAAAATTGTATTTAGCATGTTTTATTTGCTCATATCACGCTCTACATATGCAGAGTTGATTGTTTGTTAGAGTTGATGTGGTATCTCGTTGGAGAGGATATAATATTTTGCTAAAACAAATGCGTGTTTTGTATTTTGGATTGTTTTGCTTGAACAGTCATATATGGTTTGTTTATATCTTCATATGTATCATAATTTTACTTATTTTTTTTTAAATTTTAACTAGCAAGTAATCATTGAGCAAGCTCCGAAAGTTTCTTGTTGGATATTTATTTGGAATTTTGCAGGCATTAGTTTCACTGCTAATATATTCTCCAGAAAAAAAAGAGACCAAATTTGGTACTAGAAGTATTATTATAAAATCATGTAACGTGTCATGGAAAAGAAGTTTTTATTTTTATTTTTTGTGCATGATTAGTTTATAAACGAAGTACTTTGGTGTTTTTAGCAACTGTAGGAATTTTTGTATCTATTATTTTACTTGTCGATTGCAGGAGGATGCCAGTAGACAGAACTCTAAAGCTAAATTCAGCATCATGTTACCTGCCCCATCCTGACAAAGAAGAAACTGGTGGAGAGGATGCTCATTTTATCTGCTTGGATGAACAAGCAATTGGTGTAGCTGATGGTGTTGGTGGTTGGGCTGATCTTGGCGTGGATGCAGGCCTGTATGCTCGTGAGCTCATGTCTAATTCAGTCAATGCAATTCAAGAAGAACCAAGGGGTTCAATTGATCCAGCCAGAGTCCTGGAGAAAGCTCACACAAGCACGAAAGCCAAGGGTTCGTCGACAGCTTGTATAATTGCTCTCACAGATCAGGTGGTCCTGTATTCTACTTATATTACAAGAATGCGATAAATAAGTACTTTCTAGTAATTATTGGATAACCATGACAAGAGGCTCAAGGGTCAAAACTGGATATCTGAGGTTTTGGTTTATTTACTTGATTAAATTGTTCAACACTGAATTTTTCATCTAGATATTTGAATTTTCAGCATGGAATATACATATTTTTTCGAGTCACATTTATACTGAAAATTGAAATGCTTGGGATTCTGGAGTTGACTGGCCTTGTTTCCTCTGTAGGGTCTCCATGCCATAAATTTAGGAGATAGTGGGTTTATGGTGATCAGAGATGGATGTACAGTTTTCAGATCCCCTGTTCAGCAGCATGATTTTAATTTCACTTATCAGCTGGAGAGTGGAAATGCTGGAGATTTGCCTAGCTCTGGAGAGGTAAGATGGAACCTGTTTCTTTTATACTCTCTTTCTGCTAATGGTTCTGTGATTGTTGACCAGTGCACAAGTAATGCAAGCATTTTGCGGAAAATGTACTTTGTGCTTGTTTGGGTTTCATATAAGCCCTTGTGTAGGAGTATTTTTTTGATAAGCACTTTTCTCCACACTCATTTTCAACCACACATTCTCCCAAAAAATTATTTTTCATGTTTCCCCATTCCTTAGTTTTTAACCATACGTTCTCAAAAAAAGAAAAAGAAAAAAAAATCACTTTTCAAAAATATCTCCCGTATAAAGGCTAAGGGCCTGTTCTCTTTGTCATTTTCAACCGGTTTTCTGTTTTCGATTTTTTAAAACAGTGAAAACGCGTTCTCTATTCTATTTTTGAAAACGCGTTTCGAAAACGAGTTGAAAATTTACAAAGAAAACCCAAAACGACGTCGTTTAGGGTCTTTTCAGTTATAACTTGACAAAAATTTTCAAAACGCGTTTTGGTTGTTTTCAACCACCGCCACCACCACTGCACCACCGCGACCCAACCACCACTGCACCACCACCACCAAAATCGCCACCAGAAACCTCCATCGCCACAGCTAAATGGCGATCCAACCACCGGAAATCTCGACTAGAAAGATCATCACTACCCAGCCAAAATGGCGACCCAACCACTGCAAAATTGCCACCAGAATTGCGACCCAACCACTGCTAGATTCGCGACCAGAAAGACCATCACCGCCTAGCCAAAATGAAGACCCAACCACCGCAAAATCGCCACCAGAATGGAGACCCAACCATCGCCAAATTCGAGACCAGAAAGACCACCACATCCCAGCCAAAATGGAGACCCAACCACCGAAAATCGCCACCAGAATCACGATCCAACCACAGCCAAGATCGCAACCTAACCACAGCCAAAATCGATTTGCCATTACCCCCGCCGCCTCAGCCAAAATTCGTGACCCAACTGTCACCACTGCAGCGTTGCGAACCACCGCATCCAACCACAACACCCAAACCAACATCTGTCAGTGAAGGAGGGGGAGGAGGGGAAAATAGTGAAAAAGGCATGAGGAGGGGGGGGGAAGAGAACACGTTTTCCGTTTCCTAATTTTGAAAATAATTTTTCAAAATGCCAAAAATAATGCATTTTCAACAATCTCAAAATGGAGACTCAAAACATAAAACCCAAAATGAATTCAAAACACAAAACTCAAACACAAAGAGAACAGCTCCTAAGTTGCTGAAATTATATGTGATAAAAATGAGTGGTGGATAAATGGATAGTAGTTTTACGTCTTATGAAATGTGTGGTTAAAAATTAAAGTTTTACTTTGACCTTTAAATTCTAAGTAGATCATAATGGAAGGCAAGCAAGCTCATAAACAAGGGAAATTGTATTACATAATGTTAATTGCATAGGACCTTTTTGAGAGTGCTGACTAAGGTGATGAAAAATCTTGTGTTTCATAACAAGTTTAAAGTTTAAACTGTATAATTGATCTATAATTTCAACCTGCTGTTTTCTTATTCAGTTATCTTATTTTTCGACTTAATTAACGTTTGAATTTCATTATAGTTAACTGCTGTACCGTAGCTTAAAATGTACTGTGGATAGTTTTGAGCATGCTAAACATATGCTATATTACATAAATCCGTCTAGTGAGTCTCAAGTGAAGCATTATTTGATAGATTTTGTCGACTTACACTGAGGCGTGCTCTCTTGTCTAACACTGGTCACTCGTACCCGAGTCCGCACAGCATAGGTCTCGTTGCATATTGGCTAAATTCTTGTTGGCTAAATTTATGTGTTCTCTAATAATAATTTCTTTATGTGGAAATCTGGCCTTGTACTACATCTGCAGCACCTTTTCCCTTGAACAGAATTTAGATTGTTGCTTTCATTAAATGCCTTGCGCTTGTTTGAGCCCCATTTTTGGCTAAGAGTGCATTTTGAAATAGTAGATTGATGGAGAATGTGTGGTTAAAAATAAGTAAAAGTTTTGGATTTGCGCGTAATATTATTTTATTGAAGAATGTGTGGTTGAAAAGAAGAGAGAAAAATGTACATTGGAAATAATGGGGATCAAACGAGAGCCAAATTTTTTCTGCCACCCTTGTATAGCTTTGCAGTCTTTAATGAGTTTTAGTTAGGGCTATTATTGTCTTTGTTTATTGGTATAAGCAATATTTAAACTTCAGGGGAAAAAGGCTGATCAATGCTTTGCATTAGTTTGTTATTGTTTCACAATTTGGTTTATCCTGCTTCTTGGAAATGAACCATTTAAAATTGAATGGCTCAATGTGTGGTGCAGGTGTTTACAATTCCTGTTGCCCCTGGAGATGTTATTGTTGCTGGTACAGATGGACTTTTTGATAACTTGTATAACAACGATATTACTTCAGTGGTGGTTCATGCTGTGAGAGCTGGTTTAGGGCCTCAAGTAACAGCACAAAAGATTGCAGCATTAGCTCGGCAACGAGCACAGGACAAAAGCAGGCAGACACCTTTCTCTGCTGCAGCCCAAGAAGCTGGGTTCCGTTATTATGGTGGAAAACTTGATGACATCACTGTAGTTGTCTCTTACATTGCCAGTGAGCACAATGTATGATCTCTCTCTCTCTCTGTGCGTGTGGCAAGATTTTTTGTTTGTGACTGCATTTAGGCAACTGTGGCTGTACATAAAGCTTAGATCTTGCATCATATCATTGGACGATTCCTATATATCTCATGTCAAATTTGGGAAACTACTTCATCTTTCAGAGTGAAATCTATTTATGCAATGTGAAAGATACTCGATGTTTTCGGCTTCAGATGTATGAACTTAAAATAGGCCCAATTTCTAAATGATGGTCACAGTTTCATTAATAAATTTAGTTATTGCTGCATTCATTGTTCAATAAAAAATGTGAAGGTAACTTCCAACCCACTCACTTGAGATTTACACTGTTGGTGAAAACACGCAGTCCACTTACAGAGCTCACGTTGTGCACAGAATGATGCAGATTTCAAGTTGCACTTGTGAGTGAATATAGCGCACTCATCTTTTTGCCTTTAATTTTTACTGGGCCTCCGTAAGCTTTAGAGATTATGCATCATTTCATATTGTCGGGTGCCTATTTCTATTTTTCAGATGTCCTGGCTTTATTCTGTCATTTGATGCATTTTTCATCGATATGCTATGCCCTTGTTTGGCTCCCCATTAAATTTTTTAAAATTTCTCTCTTAATTTTAACTACTTCATCTTTAACTAAATTTCTCTCTCAAAATAAAATAATATTACCCACCAATCTAAAACTTTCATTATTTTTCAACCACACATTCTCCCATCAATCACTATTCCAAAATTTATAAATTCTCCAAAATGGTGGCCAAACAATGAGTATTTTTCTTGGGTTTGTTGCTCTGGACTGAGCCTTAATAAAAAGTCTGACTTGATAAGTGCGTGCATTTGATAGTTTTTCATGTCTCAAGATTTTGTGTATACCATTCTACCTCCCCTTCCCCTCTCTTTCCCTCTCACTGCTCACCATCCATGCTCTCAATTTGGAAAAATGAAAGTAAGAGAGGAAAAAAGGATTGAAAGGACGAAGATCTTGGTAAACCCATGTAGGAGAAAAGCCTCGATGACTATGGTGGTCTAGATGCAATTTCTTGTTTTTGTGTGGCTGGAATCTTGTTGCATCTCTGAACCCTTTGCACATTGTATTATTACATTCTTGTGGTAGAGTAATGATTGAGTTGCAGGTTATTCCTAACTTACCTTACCAGTTGAGTTTTGCGTATATTTTCTTAGAAATTGGATTGTGATGCTCTTGCAGGAAAGCCCTTCAGCCAGCAGCTCTAGTTAGTGCCTGTTTGTACTTGCTCGTTGGTGTCAATTTCCAGCAAATGGCATCTTTTGGGACAATGCTAATGTTTCACATACAGCAGTTTAGCAACATGATTGTCCCGACGTTGTTTGTCTCCATATAATGAAATCCATTGTTATACTCTTGGGAATTACTTTTGTTGTGCATACTATAGTTTAGGATAGTTAATCCACGTTTTTGTCTGTTATTTTAGAATGTTATGCTTGCGGATTTCACTCGGATTGCTGCAGTGATGTTTATTACCAGAGTTGGTCTTCCCATTAGTTCATGACTTGTGTTTGTATTGGTCGGGCCTTTATTAATATCTTAGTTGAAGGGTTGATTGCTATAATTTTCTTGCCAAATGAAGATGCTAATTTTGTGCATTAATATTTAATGTTACTGTGAGCTCGTGTATGTACCGGTTTGGGTATGTGCATGCTTACCAAGAACAGAAGAATGGAAAGGAAAAGAATCGTGAAGGTACCATATTTGCTCCGATGTCAAGGGTAAGATTGTCTCAACAGTATCAAGCGTTTACTTTTATTGATCGACCTGTCTATTATACTGTATAGTTGTTCAAAAGAACTTGATAAATAGGAGAAATTTTAATTTCTATGCACATTGAAAAGTAAATTTAAGAGGCAAAAGGAGGAGGTTGTGTTCTTTCCTGTGTATGCATTTACTGTGACTATTTTCATACTCCATTAATTGCATGTTATTATCTATTAAAGGTGACTAATTGTTCGTGCAAAATCCGCGAGTGTACAGAATCGTTGACAAGTAATACGTGATGAGGTAAGAGTTATCGTGTCACAGGGAATCAAGTGCATTAGTTTTTATTCAGATTCAAAGTGAGCAAACAAAATAGAATTGTGGTTGATAATTATTTTAAATTATTCTACGGAAGCTTGTAAAATTTGAATTTTGTATTTATAGGCAATGAACGTGTTGGATTACGAATTCATCTATTATTGTCTATTTCAATTCTCAATTATGTAGCTGATATTATTCATGCATTCTTGACAATTGATAAATTTATTGTAATTAATTCTCATTTTCAAGACAAATTAAATATATTCTAATCACGATCCAAATTTATTCCTAGTCTAAATTTGAATGAATATAATGCATTAAAATTTAGATTATCTCAAAAATTGCACACATGATAAATATTATTCCTAATATCTATTGCAAACATGCTAATCAAGTAATGTTCTAGACCTATTGTGATCATCCCAGCACTAGAACAAACAATTATATATTTAATTGGTGATCANTTGAATTTAAAATAAATAATAATAGGTTTCATCTTCATCTAATACATGACAATAATTAATCTAGCATATTGTTGTGTAATTTACACAAAAAGATTTGGAAAAACATCACCCGAAATGAAAAACAATGAATGGAAAGTGAAAAATCAATTTCTTCTTCGTATTTCGTTAACTTGGATTTCAATTTCTTATGTTAATTTCCTTTCAATCTTGTGGTGAAAAATAGGATTTGATATGTTCTGTGTCGTTCACGCCATTCTCCCCTCAAAAAACAGGTTAAATTTGATTTTTATATGAAGTTGGATAAAATAAGCTGGGCCGTTCGGGCCCAAAAATGGCCCGTGCGTCGTATATTTCCTTGCACGCGCACCGTTCATTGGTTTTGTTTTCGGTAGATGAAGTTCATGCCCGTGCACGCAAGAGAGAAATTGCCTGTGTGAGCACGCTGTTATACAATTTTCTATTTGTTGCACTTTGGTCCTCAAATTTAACTCTTTAATAATTTTGGTTCATTCTTCGTATTTTCTTGATTCTCCATCTTACAACTCCATCTAATTGACTCCAACCTCCCTCCAATCGTCGATACTAGGTCCGAATCATCTATTAACATTTTACGATTTAGTCCCCAAACTTTTGGATTAGGTCCACTTTAGCAATTTTTTGCTCATTTTCTCCAATTTCATCGTTTTTCATCGAGATGTACCTAACAAATAAAATATATACAAAATTAAGTCTCAGTTTATTTAAAATAACAATAATTGCTCCAGTTTAACGTTACAGATAAGTGTATAAAATACACTTTCACTAATCTATAAATATAAACCAGTGGACAAGAAAATACATAGGGCTTGTCTGACAGGTTTAGGGGTGGGCGTGGACGTGGGTTGGGTTGAGTTGGTTTTTGCCCCAACC
>CAIGRS010090395.1:0-18387 GCA_903798395.1 Fraxinus floribunda | reverse complement strand
AAAAAAAAAAAAAAAAGACCATTAGCGTAGAGACTCGTAACCATAAACCTCATCTAGCTTAATCAGCTTTTTGATATCCACCATGGCAAATCATGGTCGAGGAATTTGCTATTAAATTATAAAACACCATCTAAATACAGCCAGCATAAACTCCTTTTTTCAAGAAGATTTAATACAATAGTATTTTGATGCAAGGTATATATAATGATTGAGTTGGGAATTATCATTACCCTATTCAAATTACATGCTAGTGCCATCATCCTGCTTAATATATGGATTATAATGTACGCAAGACCTGACGTTAAAAAAAAAAAAAAAAAAACATTAACACACATATAAAATAATCAAATGATATTATAGAAGGATCTTTATTTACCTTGGGCGTTCACTAAGGAATTTGATAAAAATAGGAGGCCTCAGATTGTAAGGTGGTAAGTATTGAAATTAAGGTACATGTTGACCAAATCTCGCCATATCATTGATATGAAAAAGTTCAGATGTAAATGCTTTGCTCAAAAATTCAATAAATTGAAACATGAAATTTAAAAATATCACCACAATTGAAAAAGTTAAGATACGACCCCCTGAATTTCTGGGCATTTTGCTACTCCGATGAACTTGCAAAAAAAGAGGCTGGGGCTTTGTCTCTCGTTTTATCTCCGGCATGTGAATTAGAGATTATTTAAGAACATCGAAAGAATACCCGAAAAAAGTATATTTTTTGGGGAGAAAAAGAGAGAGAGCGTGCCTAGCACGCTTATGAGGTATTTATAGGTGTCTGGCATTATGTAACAGCTAGGCGGTTATCATCCACATGTCAAGTGTTGCACGCCACTCAACAGATGATTTTCACCAACTTGCTATGTGGTTAACCTCCATCTACAAAATAAATTGTGGACTTAGTGATAACCGTTAAATGGTTTTAAATCAGTTATAAGGATGTCCGGACAGTTTTAGCACTAATAATCAGCATAGCACAGTAGAAATCAGGTCGGTATAGTGGTAGTTAGGCTAGCATTGCGATAATCGATCTATCATAGCAGTAGTCAAACAAGCATAGTGACGCTCAGGCTATCATAGCGATAGTCGAGATATCATAGCTCTAATCAAACAAGCATAGCAACGATCATGCTAGCATTACGGTGGTGTCTCTATCATGCCAGAAGTTATCTAACATAGCGGGAGTTGCCTTCACTCGATTGGTCATTGTTCTCTATTACTTGGAACTATAGCATCACTAGCTCCTTTACCTCTTAATGATGTTTATTGTTAAAAGGTAGCGTTTTCACAATTTTATGTCGCAAATATTTTTTTAACATAAATGAATAGACTATATTGAGTAGTAGGGAATTTCGTTCGACTATATCATGAAGGAGAGAATTTTGTAAAAGTGATAATTAATAAGTAGGTCAACTCATGGGCTTGGGCTTTTGGCAGCCCTAAAGTTTTCTATATACAGGGAAAAGAGTCTCATTTTTCTTCACAGCTTCTCCTCTTTGCAAACCCTAAGTGCTTTTCCTCCTTTATTCTAAAGGTAACATCCTCTTCCATTCTCATTTTTCTTAAAATTCTAGTAGTTTGTCATTACTTTCCAATGTATTCTATCTTCCTCATCATCTTCTAGCCAAGAAGATTCAAGATTAATGGACGTCTAGTGGGGGGTGAGAGTGAATATGAAAGTGAGAGAGAAGGCAGCCCCTTGGCTGGTCAGCCGACCAGTTTCACTGTTGGGGTTGATCGACCCCTCGTGGCCGATCGTTCTTCCCAAACCGTTGATAATCGTCCTAATTTTTTCGACCCTGTTGTTTTTGTTCCATGTTCCCCCAAAAATCATATCGGTTCTTTCAAGTCTCCAAATTATAACATTGAAATTGGAGGGACCCAACGTGCAATGTGATAGTTCTTGATATCCCAAAAGAACCTAGTTCTTATAATTGTCCAACCAAATTGGACCAACTACTTGATAGGTACATACGATTATGTATCTATAGGCTCTAGGCCCTAAGAAAAGCTTCTCGGGTTAGATCCTCGCGAGATTGCTGAGTGCGAAGATTGTTTTTACGGAGGTTTGAGGTTTCCTCTTCATCATTTCTTTATCTCAATCTTCAACGAATTCCATCTTACCCCGAGTCAGATGAATCCCAATGTATGGAGGAAAGCACTATACTTCTTGTACTCCGTCTTAGTGAAAAAATTGCACCATCCATCGAGTTATTTAGGTTTGTGTGTTCAAGTTGCTCAATTTACCCCAGTACAACGCATTTGTCTACTTCACTACCAGGGTTTCTCTTCCTATTCCTAAGTATAGAAATTCTAATAGTGGATGGAAATCACGTTTTTCTTCGTACCTTTCGAAAGCTAATTTCCATTCAATACTTATTGGACAATTCCACAAATTTGCCTTTTCAATAGCCATGTTAAACCTACTCCTCGTTTGAATTCTCAAATTCAACAACCAACTCGCTTACCAACTCTCGCATCCTTTCTATCTCAAGTCTTAACAATGAGGAAAACGTTGACAGTGGGAATCGATCGACCTATTGGTAGGACCTTTTTAATAGCTCTTATTTTCATACTGTGTGTATCTTCAATTGTTAGCCTTTGTGCCTGATTAGCTTGGCTGTGTGAATATAGATATGGACTTTGACTTGGAAAGAGTTTTGAGCTCACTACCTGAGCCTGAGAGTGATGAGGGGTTATTCCCTTCCCTCCTAAAAAAAAAGGTCACAGGCAAGAGAAAAGGAAAAGGCACTGATCGGAGATCTCCTCAGTCATTGGAGGAGCCCTAGGGAGTAATCCCACTGCATAAAGTTGGAGGGGGCAGCTTGAGTCCTGACAAATCAGTTTTGAGAACGATGATTCTCCACTTCCAGATCTTAGATTTCCTCTTACTATAGGCGAGCGTGAAGTAAATATGGTCGATGCTTTCATCATGTCTAATCATGCTAGAGCTTTAAGCTAGATACTGAGTAGATTATGTGGAGAGGGACCGACAGTTTACAACGGAAGGGTATTCTTCTTGCTCTACTTCTTCATTTTTGTTTATATTCATACCTCTGAGTTCACGTGACATTTGTATTTTGTTTTTCTTATTCGCCTGACAGGTTTTGACCATGCAAACCTCTCTTGTTGGGGCGAGCCGCTTTCAATGGCTGAGTTAAAAGCTCTTGAAGAGGACAAGGATAAGGAAGCAAGCAATTTCAAGAGGAACAATTCAGGATTAAAGAAGACTTTCAATGCCGCGAAGGCCCGCAATAAGGAGATAGAGTCTTGGATTGGTGATCAAGAAAGGAAAATTAATAACTTGAGCTCCTCCTTGGCCCGTGCTCAGATTATGCAATAGATCGATACAAGACTTCTTCAGAGTATATTAAGGACATGAATGAATATGGGACAAAAACGATAGCTGCCTCTATTGCTCACTAAAGAATGGGTGGCTGCTGAGCATCCATCCTCGATCCTTCCGACTATGATCAATTTCTGTTGCAACGTAGAGATAAAGAAAAGGCAGGTAAGCAGACCAAGATATTTGGACACACCAACATGCCACAGAGAAGAAGCGGAGGGATCTCGCATGCTGAGTGACTTAGTTTTTTGATTATTTGTTTGCATCTACTGTGGTTGATTTCTCTTTTAGAAAATGGCTCTGGTTTGACATGCGTTTGATTTTCTTCCCATTCTCCTCTTTATTTGGCTAGACGAACCATCACACGAGGACATGCATATCAAAATTACTCTTAAAATGTATAGAGGTTAGATCGTCTATTGTTCACAGGACTTAACCATTCTTTGGTCTTGAAAGCTCGTGCTACCACACAACGATTTCAGCTAACCAATTTCTTTGGTTTTTGTTGCTCTCCGTTTTTCGTCAAGAAATTCGGAGTATAGAGAGATAGTGATTTTAAACCTTAGCCATTTTTTTGTTATAAAGGCTCACCACTAGACGGTAGCGGATTTCGAGCTAACCAACTTTTTTTTTTTTTTTGGTTTTGTTGCTCACCGCATGTGTCTACGATCTAGGAATGCATAGTAGGAGGTCTAGTGATTGAGACTTTAACCTTTTTTTTTTATTTCGAAAGCTCATCTCCAAACCATAGAGCGATTTTGAGCTAACCAATTTTTTGGCTTTATCACTCACCGCTATCCCTCAAGCAACCTTGAGACCAGCACACGATCCAATTAATCACAATTCAAGTTCTAGCACTGACATATGACTTGCTTGGTGATAAGTGTAGTTTCTACACTTATTTAGAGTCCTAAATAATGATATCTTGTTATTTTTTGGATGAATTGTGATCTTATTTGTGTTATATTGTGTTTTGCAGGTAAGACTCGATGTTTGATGAAAAATTAGAGAAAAGAATGCAAAAATAGAGGAAAAAATGGTGAAATCCAAAAGTTGGGTTTAAATTGCAAACGATTCATAGATGAGACGGGTGACAAATTTAATATTGACGAGGTTAAGGATTTGATTGGAGATATTCGAAAGCCAGAGGGACCAAATCACAAGTGAAAAGGATAAAAAAAATGCATTGCGAAAAAGTTAGGGACCAATTTGCACAATTGGCCCCAAAATGTGAAGTCATGTACACGAGATTCCATTATAGGTCTACTGAAACTAAAATCATTCTATTATGCGTACATTCAATTTATACTATGCGTACACATAGCTTTCCGGCTAGGAAATATATTCTTTCATTTTTCTTGTTTCGGTAAATTTTAGTATGATATATTTACACCATTTATGACCTAGAATTCGTCTAGAATGTGAAAAAATCTCCTTAGACCTAAAAAAATCATAGACTCTAACCAATTGTCGAGGCAAAGAACAAGGCTAACAACATAGAATCAAGGCGAATTGTACAGGATAATGAAGATTCTTCATCCGAATTCAGGATTCACATCAAGAACGTGAAAAATTCATACTTCATTATTTCTTCTTTCTGCGTGATGATTTTCCAATTGTTCTTTTGTAATTTAATTCTTGACATGTTAGGGTAGTTTTTCAATTGTATTGAATGAGTGTTTGAGCCCTATTTTCATTTATATATTCACGACATTAATTTAGGAGATTCTTGGGTTGTTTGATTGATTTTACATACTTATTGCACTATTTGGTTGTTTGGCCATCAATTGAATAGTTAACATATTGTAGTGTAGAAATACTCACAATAAGTATAGAATTCGGTAAAATCAACATATGTAGTTAGAATTACGAATAATCTCTTTCACACATGCAATTTTATGATAATCTAAACTAAATGCATGCCATTCATATGAATTTGGACTAGGAATAAGATAGTCTCGTGTCAGTCATAGGTTTGTATATCTTGTGAAAGAACATTTACCATATATTAGCTTTATCGATTGTCAATAATATATGAATTGAAATAGATGAAAATAGGGGATACATGAATCCAACATAAACATCCACATTAGATTAATTAATCATTTATTATCGCTTTCTTAGAGTAGAATTAGAATAAATAACAAACAAATCACAACTCTTTTGATGTCATCACATTTTGAATTTAATAGCAGCTATTGAACTACACATTACATAATTTTTCTCATGAAAACAATACTCTTAACTCAGAAATCTTATTACTTAGACAACGATTCTTATGCTTGTAGGTTTTAATGTAACACCTGGATTTGGGAACTCAATAGGCACACCAAGACATCCTAGCTAGGCTAGCCCTTCTTTAATTTCCTCAACATCTGTCGCCACCTAGGCCTTTCATCAAATGATTACAATAGAGTGTGCCTATACCAGGCATTATATTAAGGAAACTAATAAAAGATCCTAGCGACTATATTTACAAGAAAAATTAATCATTACATTAGGAAAACTAATAAAACATCATAACGACTATATTTACAAATAACATCATGTGATTTGAAATCTCTGCATATTGATCTATTGATAGTAATTCTTGAGATTCTCGGTATTCCACGACCTGCCAAGTGTTTTTCTTTCAACTCCTTTAGGCTATAAGCCCTTTTTCCAAGGGTGGGAATCACCTAATTGTCCTTCCCAATGTGGCCCGAGCTTAGATAGAGGATGCCTCATGGTTGCTGCCTCCTAAAGTACAAAATCTCCTAACTGAAAAACATTTGGTCTCATCATTTGATTAAAGTATTCGGGCGACCCTTCTCTTAAAGCAGCCATCCTTATAGTTATTTTCTGTCTCAACCCCTCAAGTAGGTTAAGTTCCACGATGTCAAGCTTTTTGGCTTTCATCCTGTCAGTTTCACTTAGGATTTCCACTAGGACAACGGCTTCCATTCCTCAAGATAACTTGAAAGTTGTTTCTCTTATTAGTTCTCACGGGGTCGTGTGATATGCCCACAACACATTAGGCAATTTGTCTGCTCAAAGCCCTTTTTCATTTTCCAATCTCGTTTGTAAATCCCATAATATCGCTCGATTTGCTACTTCCACTTGCCCATTAAACTGGGGGTGAGCAACGAAAGTGAGTATGTGGTCTATGTGATAACTTACAAAGAAAGTCTTGAAGCCGTGATTGTCAAATTGTCTGCCATTGTTGGTTATGAGGACTTTCAATATGCCAAACCAACATATAATGTTCATTGTAGTAGGTTTCGCCTCGACCCATTTGGTAAAATAATCAATGGCTACTAGCAAGAACTTCCTCAAAATAATCAATGGCTACTAGCAAGAACCCCTCTGGCCATAGACAAAAGCCTCAAAATATCCATCATTCGTTGAAAGAAAGGGTATACACCAAAAATGATTGACTGTTGCTCGATGGAATATAAATCAAATTCCTATGATGTTGACATGCATTACACTTTCTCACCAACTCTTTGGCATCCTACTTCATTCTAGGCCAATAGTACCCATGTCGCAGAGCTTTTAATATATGGATATCCATCCCATGATGATTGCTACAAATTTCCGCATGTTGAATAACCTTCATGTGCCTCAGTTGGGCACAAGCACCTTAAGTAAACACGGTGAAACCTTTTTTGTAGAGCTGTCCATAGATAAATGTTAACAAGGCTATTCGAATTTTCAGTCTCCTCGCCTCAGATACATCTTTGGCAATTTATCTTTCACAAGATAATCAATCAATAGGTCTATCTAACTTTTCTCATGCTCTATGTTTGCTACGTCGACTATGTGCAGAATGCTCGACTGTCACATGACTTGTACATTTGTCGTGCTAGGTAGATTTTTTGGGTTTGCAGATGCAAGATTAAACAAAGCTTCTGCTCATTCATTATCTCCACGGGGGACTTTGGTTATCTTGAAACTTGCAAATCCTATTTGCAGGTCCATAACTTTCATCAAATAAGCTGCCATTTTCCCATCCCTTGCTTCAAATTCTCCTGCCACTTGTCCAACTATCAGATGAGAGTCACTGTAAATTTCTACTGATGACAGCCCAAGTCTGGCTGCCAAGCTCAGGCTTGTGATTAGTGCCTCATACTCAGCATCATTATTTGTTGTTGGGAACTCGAATGCAATGAATACTCCAACTTTTCACATTTCGGTCCTATCATAATGATGCCTGCTCCGGATCTTTCACTGTGTCAAGCAGGGTTGTAAGCCATGCGGTGAAGTCCGCTAAAGCTTGCGCTTTATAGCCATCCTTTCCTTAAACTCAATGTCAAATTCACTTAACTCGACGCCTACTTTAACATCCTCCTAGAAGTTTCAGTTCGATGCAAAATCTCTTGAAGGGTTGATCCATCATGACTTATATTGTGTGAGACTGGAAGTATGACCTTAACTTTCCGACTGCCACAATTAATGCAAACACCAATTGCTTTGCAAGGCTATATAGTGTTTTCTGTGTCTCTCAACACTTGACTGACATAGTAGACTAGCTTCTATATCTTTGAAAATTCCTTCACCAATAATGTACTGACTGCAAGCTATGATACAGCCAAGTATAAACATAACACATCCTTTACACATGGCCTAGTCAAGATCAGTGGCTACTATAGTGATTGCTTCAAGGATTCAAAAGACTCCTCACACTCTTTGGTCTATTCAAAGTTGGTAGAGCCCCCAATTGCTTTTAAGAAGCGGTAGCACTTATCTGCTGCTTGACTCATGAAACAATTTAACGCCTCTACCCGTCCTATTTGCCTTTGGACTTCCCTTTTATTTTTAGGACTTTTCATTTCTAGAATAGCTCGATCTTATCCATGTTTACTTCAATACCTCTATGTGTTATCATAAAACCCAAAAACATTCCACCCATTATACCAAAATCACATTTCTCGGGATTGAATTTTAGTCTTTTTCGTCAAGCGACGTCAAATATTTTCTATAAATCGATCACATGATTGTTAGCTTTGGTACTCTTGACGACTATATCATCGACATAAGCTTCTATAACATTTCCCAATTAGGTCTCTGAAGACCTTATTCTCCATTCTCTAATAAGTTGCTCTGGCATTTTTCAAATCGAATGCCATAACTATATAACATACGTCTCAGAGTCAATTATGAAAGATGTTTTCTCCTGGTCTGACTCAACCATGGAGATTTGATTGTACCTAGGAAAGACAACCATAAAACTTAATCGTTCGTGACCAAACATGGCATCTACCAAGTGATCTATTCTGAGTAGTGGGTACGAGTCTTTCGGACACACTTTGTTCAGCCTATTGTAATCACTAACATGAGCCATTTTCCATTCAATTTTTTTCACAAGGACGACATTCATCAACCATTTGGGATACTGTACTTTCCTAATGAACCTTGGATATAGTATTTTTTTCAACTTCTACCTTTGTCGTAGCCTGTCATTTTGTGGCAAGGTTCTTTTCTTCTACTTTACCGGCTTAGCCCTCGATGAAATGCCAAGACGATGTTGAACGACTGATGAGTCGATCCCTGGAATATAATTTAGGCTCCATTCAAAAACATCCAAATTGTCAGATAAAACACTTTACCAATGCTGAATTCACATCCTTGTGCCATTCAATTTTTTTTTGTCATGTTAAGAGGCTCGATTCATCCCCTTGGTGGCTCAAGATCCAACATCATAACTGGTGGAGATCCCTTAGCTTGTATACTATGAACATAGCACTTTTTCGAAGATTGTTGGTTGCCTTCACACACCTAACACCAGGACTAGTTGGAAATTTCATAACATGGTGATAAGTGGAATGAATAGTACCAACAAAATTTAGCAAAGGTCGAACATAGATTGCATTATATGCCATAGGGGTATTGAGAACCAGAAAGTTTACCAAGATTGTAGGGTAAGTGCCCAATGTCACCAGAAGTTCCACAACTCCTTTTGGTATAACAGTGGCCCCTCTGTATTCTTGGAGGGGATGGATACTGCTTTCAATCTTTTCGAGAAAATTCTCAATCCCACAAATGCTTCCAAGTTAGGACATTTGCCGCACTACCGCCATGGATCAACTCTCTTTTGACATCAAAATCTGTTATATCACTGACGATCACCAAAGCATCATCATGGGGGGTTGCCATGCAGATTAAATCTTCCTCACTAAAAGTGATACTTTGATTGAACCTTGCCATTCTTCTGAATGGAGGAAACCCCCACTGTGTTAGCATATCTTTTTCTAGTTGGATTTGTAACCCCATCTCCTACAACCCCTCTAATGATCACATTTATCACATCGGCCCTAAGTGGTGGGTGGTCATCAACCTTCTGCAAGCCTCGATCATTCTTATATACTAAGACAGGAGCCCCCGCTTCAAGAGGCGCTCGATTCCCTCATTTAAATGGATGCTTTCTTCCGTGTCATGCCAATGATCTCTATGGAAGTGGTAATACATGCTCTTGTTTCTCTTGATGGCGAACGCTACCATTGGTTTTGGCCAACCAAGCTCTTTAATATCTCAAATTTCCATTAATACCTTAGCTCACAAAGTGTTTAAAGGAGTAAAGGCCTTAACTTCCTCTCGCCTTTGCTTGATTGACCGATCATGCGCACACCCTTTGTTCATGTGCTCATTTTTCAGCTTGTTCCTATCAGCAGATCATCTCTCATCATGTAATTTTTGCTTGTAAGTTTATGGCTTCTGCCCTTCTTTATGGTTTTTCGTAACCTTCTTTGCTTCCTCAACATCTACGTACTTGTCTTCCATTTTCAACAAATCATGCATCGACTCCAGGGGATTTTTTGAGAGTGACATCTTAAAAGCTCGTTTCGGGTTTCATTCAATGTGTGGTCACCACTAGCGACATCTAAAGATCCCTTATGCCAAGTGTATCCCAACTAAATCTAGCCAAATAATCTTGCAAGGGCTCATCTTTTTCTTGGACAACTTGCATAAATCCAATGACAGTCTTCTTTTCCTCTTGCTACTCAAGAAGTAGGCTACGAAACTCCTGGAGAACTCATCAAAAATCTTGATAGATCGAGAGTAGCCACCCAACCTATTGCCTTCCTTCTTAGTGCTGGGGAAAAGATCGATACATTACAGTATCCAAGGCCACATACAATCTCTTTAGATCAAAGAAAGGTACGTAGATGATCGAGGGGATCTGTAACTTCATCATACGCCTCTATCATCGGTTGTTAGAAACCTTTTGGTAGGTGGACTACCGTCATTCTTGGAACGAAGGGGTCTTCCTCCAAAACCATTTGCCTCACCTATCTTTCCTCCTTGCCAATGCATCATCAATCTTCTAGGCCATCATTTCTTCCATAGGATGTGAAACTTTATAGGACCTTTGGTCTGCAATCATTTCCTGAATAACCGATAGGATAGCCATTTAAACCTCTTGTGGCAGATGTACACGTGTATCTTATGGTGAAACTTTTGGTGGACAACGGGATGGACCTGCCACTCTTTGTGACTACTTTTTAAGAGAGTTATCATTGTGGCCAACTAGGTCTCCAACATGCTAAATCGACTATGTGTTACATATTGAGGTTGCAGCGGCAAATATTGACCCCGGGCGACGGATTCTGACTCTACAATAGTTTAAACCAAATATCACTCATGGTTCGTCTTTCTACATAACTTCTATGTTTAGTGGTTTCCACAGACGACGCCAATGAAATAGTTAAGCTATGACCCTCTAAATTCTTGGACAAAATAGGTGTCTCTTTTGCTACACCGATGAACCTACAAAAAAGAGGTTGGGGCTTCCTTCCCCGTTTTACCCCGACGTGAATTAGTGATTGTTTGTAAATGAATGATCTTAAGAACAGTAAAAGAATACCTAGAAAATTATGTTTTTTCTTTTTTCGGGAGGAAAAAAAAAGAGAAAGAGCCTAGATGGCACACTTATAAGGTATTTATAAGTGTCTAGCATCGTGTAACTGCTAGGCGGTTTATCTACGGGTCCAATGCTGAACTCCTATTTAATAGACGATTTTCACCCACTTGCTAAGTTAACAACCTCCTTCTACAAATTAAATTGTGGACTCGATGATAACCTTCAAACGATTTTAAGTCAGTTTCAAGGATGTCCGGGCGGTTTGGGCACTAATGATCAGCCTAGCACAGCAGCAGTCAAGCCGACATAGCAGTAGTCAAGCTAGCATAGCGATAGTCGGTCTATCATAGCGGTGATCAAACAAGCATATCAACGGTAAGCTAGCATAACGATAGTCGAGCTATCATAAAGGTAGTCAAACAAGCATAGCAATGGTCAAGCTAGCATTACAGTAGTCTCCCTATCATAGCAGATGTTATCTGATTTAGCGGGAGTTGCCTTCACTCTATTGGTCATCGTTGTCCATTACTTGAACCATATAATATCAACAAAAATATAAAATTTGAAGACTAAGAATAATATTAAAAATTACCTCGATACTTGTACTTTCTTGTGTGCTAACTCCAACTAGCAAGCTAGCATCCTGTTCAATTTTTGCTTTAAGACTGAAGGTAAATAAAAATTATAATTACTTTCATATGTAAATTATAATTATTTAATAAATTTGAATAATCATATGTAATCGTGTACCTCTATTTTTTATACTTGTTTCTTTCATTTTTGTCTTCACACTTTTTCTTCTTGGAAACAAACTTTTCTATGTTGGAGACCTTTCTGTTCTTAGGTGGATGCCCATGTGTTCGAATAGCTAGAGGACTACAAAGTCCATTGCTTTCACCGGAAGTTGTACATAACTCACCGTAAGCATTAGTAATTGGCAAAGAACAACTCTTCAAAGTTGATTCATTCTTACTTATTATTGATTGAAATATGTCCATCATATTGCACAATAAAGCACAGTTCTTATCAGAACTGACAGCCATGACAATAATATCATCTAATTTCTTTTGCAACTTGTGATAATGCTGAGCCTTAATTTCACATTTCCAATCAACATAAGTGAATTTCACCTTTGTGTGAGTTCTTTTTAAATCATTTCTCCAACGTGCCAAGATATATTGTTCTGGAACTTTTTGCTTACCTGGTTTTAAAGGGACCAATAAAATATGCTTGAATAAGATCCCTCTAAATCCAAACAATCGACAAGCACAGTTAAGCCCTTTTTCGTCTTCATGCAACAAACTTTGAAATGAACTTATTTATGTCTATCTCCGACCAACATATCCTCAACCATATCAAATAACCCATTTTCCTCATATATACAAGAAACTTCACAATATAATTTACCTGACAACTCTTTTTGAAATTCTCTGAACTTTGAATTATTGTACACAATTTGAAATTGCTTTTCTATTTCGTAATGTGTAACTCATGGAATCGTTGTAGCAAAAGATTGAAAAATCTTCACGAGTTTCCTTTTCAATCTTGCTTCTTAAAGCATTAACAAATTGCATTACAAATTGTCTCAATGTTGTCTTTGAGTTTATGTAATCATCAAAGAATGCATTTATACTCTCGCTTTATCGTGTAGTGACATACCAACCCAAAATGTATCCTTTACAAACGTAAGAATCCAGCGATACCTTTCTTTATACAAATTACCAAACCACACATTTTCACAAAGATTGAACTCACTAATGAAATGCTCCTATTTTCCTTCAAATTCTTCTTTCTCCAAAGATTCATAAATAGCATTATGCAAGGCTTTTTTTTTTCCGTACATCTTATATCCCCTTAAATTTTCTAGTACCTTTTTCATTATATGCCATAGACACCAACGATGAGGAATGTTAAGAAACACAATCTCAACTGCTTTCTGCATTTCTTTATCTTGATCTGTAATTATGGCACTCAATAAACGTCTGACTACATGCTTGCCAAGTATGAAGCAACCAAATGAATGTTGTAATGTCCTCTTTCGATAGTAATCCACATCCAAATAAAATTGAGTGTCTATGGTGGTTCACACCCACAAAAAGTGCAATGGGCACTTCATACTTATTTGTCAAGTAGGTTGTATCAAATGTAACCATATTGTCAATTCTTCATATGCCATACTCCTTGCATTAGCCCAAAATAAGTTTATAATTTGAGCATTGTCATGTATGTCCATCATGTAAAAGAACTTGAATTATTTGCTTGCATCTGAACAAAATAATTATGAATTGCTTCAGCATCTCCGATACCAAGTCTTAATCTTCTTCTCTTATCAATATAATTTCTACAATCTTTTCCCAAAGAGAAGACATTATCATGACCCCAACTTCCACTACAAATGATTGATAATTCTTTACCACACCAATTCAAGCTTGATCATTCAATTTAAGTTTTCTTTGAGCACCAATACTAATTTTCCTATTGCATGAGTAAAATCTTTATTTTTGTGGACTCAAACCATGATTGTGCTCAAGTATAATAGAATTAATCTTGCACTTTCCATCACTAAATACGGAAGTATTGATTTTAGCTTTGCATCCGCTCTTCGTCAATGGATTAGGATTGAGGCAATTTTGTTTTTGAGATCTCAAATTTCCTGCTCGAGAACATGAGATGAAAACAAATTTTAAATTCCCTTGTGATCGTAACGATTGTCTTATAATTCCAGATACTTCTTGTTTTCCATATTCTTTATAGCACTAAAAAAGGTTGCCCAATGAATCAAAATACATTCCAACTTCAGGAGCATGCACCATCTCTTTAAAAATCAACTTCTTGTTTACCTCTCGTTCATCCACATATTCTTCATCACTCATATCCAATCGATTTTTTTTCTCAATACGCATCTTGATCAGTTTTAAATCTATAAAAATACAATAATGAGAAAAAAACATTTTAAAATTATATATAACTTCAAACTACTGCAATTTACATTTACACGCATAAATTTGGAGCAATGTGGGATGGACATAATACTTAATCTTCACTTTTGATGCAATAATAAGAAGGCTCATTAAGAATTTGATTACAATGATTAAATGTATTTTTCGGACATGTGATCAAAATTTCCACAATTAATAAAGATCACACAACTCCGGGACTCAAGAAGGCAAGTTTGAGAAAAAAACAAATAGTGACAGTCAATCTTTAGTTTGCATCTATGAGTACCGATTTTTTGTTCATTACAATAAATAAATTTTTTTAACAGCTTTTTTCATGGTAAATAACTTCACAAACTAAAGAACCACACTTATAATTTTACCTTGATACAACAATAGATATCTGACACCAATTTCTTGTTGGTTACAACACCGGCGATCAACTATCAAGATACACTGACGACCAATATTCTGTGGATGGCAGATGCGATGATTGATCTTTGGCCGTTTGGAGAGAGTCCATCGATTTGGGAGAGGCGATTTGAAAAGACATGGGTTGAGGTTTTTGGGAAGATGAAAGAAATGCGTGAATAGAGAATGAAAAGTGAGCTGACAGATTCATTTTTTTAATTCGTGTAATTAAAGAGTAATGCCACGTAGATGTCGTGAATAGTGGTACTCTTTATGCTTAGCTCTTTGTTGAGTTGACCATGTTAATTAGTGTAGTAATACTATTTGTTAGAGGAAACAAAATGAAATTTTTTATCATCTCTGAAATGAACTTTACAGTGGAATATAAATACAAATTTATCTAACAAACTGATTACAAGGACTAATACAAAAATAACATGTGGACTAACTACCATAACTACCTACCTACCTACCTACCTAACTAACTAACTATCAGTTTCAGTTTCAGCTTCCAACTGCTTTAGCTCCTTGCTATTTTCCAGCTATTTCCTTGTATCCAGCTCAGAGTTCCAATACGCCTCTTCAAGATGGACTGTGAGGATTGAGAGCAGCCATCTTGGCCATTAAGTGAACAAGTAGATTAGTAGGTAATGCCTTAGTAAACATATCAATTAGTTAATGTTGAGTACAGATATGAAGAAATTTGATAGAGCCATCAGTAATCTTGTATCGGATGAAGTGACAATCGATCTCAATATGTTTGGTTCTCTCATGAAAGATAAGATTGGTAGAAATGTGAATAGCAGCCTGGTTGTGACATAATATCAAAGCATGATTAGGAGATGGCACATGAAGATCAAAAAGCAATTGTTTGATCCACACGATTTCACTGGTAGTTGAAGCTAATGATCTATATTCAGCTTCAGCTGAGAATCGAGATAAGGTATTTTGTTTCTTAGCTTTCCCAGATACCAAAGAGTCACCAAGAAAGACAAAAATCAGTAATTGATTTCATGGTATCAATACAAGATCCCCAATCTTCATCAGTAAAGGGAAGAAGCTGGAAAGAAGATTGGGCTGAAAACAGAAGGCCTTGTCCTGGTGTTACCTTAAGATATTACAGTAGATGGTGAACAACATTCAGATGTGGTTGTCTAGGCTGACAAACAAATTGACTCAATTTGTGAACAACGAAAGTAATATCAAGGTTAGAAATGGTTACAATATCATCAATGTATACCAGTAAGGCTACAAATGAATTCCCAGACCCTTTTATGATAAAGAGTAGTCTGATTTCAATTGATGATAACCATGTGAGACAAGAGCATTGGAGAACTTTGAGAACCGTTGTCTTGAGGCATGTTTAAGCCCTTAAATGGACTAATATAATCTGCAAACCAACTTATTTGAATTTCGAGTATTACCAGTGGATTGTTTAATGTAACCCAATGGTAGATCCATAAAAATCTCCTCAAATAAGTCACCATTTAAAAATGTGTTGTTCACATCAAGTTGAGTGATGTGCCAGTGATTCGTAGCAGCAATGGCCAAAAGAATTTTAACTGTAACAAGTTTTGCTACTAGAGAAAAGGTCTCAATGAAATCCAACCCTTCTTGTTGAGTGTACCCCTTTGCTACTAAACGGGTCTTGTATCTGTCAATGCCACCATCAGACCTATATTTGATTTTATACACCCATTTGCATCATTTAGAATGTTTCCCTTCGAGCAAGTTAATTACTGACCAAGTGTTATTATCCTCCATAGCTTTTAATTCTGCGGCCATAGCTTCCCTCCAATGGCTATACTTGACTGCCTCATGATAGAATTGAGGCTTGAAATTCGAAGATACATTCAAACGATAACTGCAATGTCCAGGAGAAAAGGCTTCATATGAGAGGTGTTTGTCCAATGGATAAAGGATGTTATTTTCAGGTAATGGAACATGATTGGCTAGCAAATTACAATGAAAATCTCTGAGATATGAGGGTGGTTTACTAGTTCTACTTGTTTTTCTAAGTTGTAATGATGAGGTAGAATCTGATTGTAATGAAGAATCAAAAGGCTTATCATCAGCACTATTATTCTGATTATCAACATCATGGATATGAGTGTGATGTACTTATGTGATGCTTTAGGAATATGTTCAATATTTTGGACTGGTGTGGGTAGAACAACATCAAGAAATGGATCAATTGATGAATCATTGGAGTGAGAATAGAATGAAATGGAAAAAGTTGTTCGTGAAAAATGACATCTTTGGGAATGAAGAAAGTTTTTGATTGAATATCATATAGTTTATAACGTTTTACTCCAGGTGGATATCCAATGAACACACAATGTTTGGCTCTTAGATGGAATTTTGAACGATGAGAGACTAAAGTAGAAGCAAAACATAAACATCCAAAGAATCTAAGAGATTTGTGATCAACAACTGAATTATGAAGAAGTGAGTAAGGAGTGTTGTTGTGAAGGATATGTGAAGGTGTTCTATAATCTATTGATCATAAATGTGGCTATAAGTACAAATCTCCCCAGAATTTAATAGGTACATGGGATTGGAAAAATAGTGCTCTGATACCATATTAGAGGAAACGAAAGGAAATTTTATTTCATCTCTGAAATGAACTTTACAGTGGACTATAAATACAAATTTATCTAACAATCTGATTACAAGGACTAATACAAAAATGACATGTGGACTAACTACCATAACTATCAAACTAACTAACTAATTAACAGTTTCAGTTTCAACTCCCAATAGCTACAGCTCCTTGTCGTTTTCCAGTTGCGTCCCTATATCCAGCTCAGAGTTCCAATACTATTTATCATCAGAATAATAGAAAATCGATGATATGAGAGACAACGTCTCCTCCCATGTTCTCTCATTAAAATTAAATTGTCAAATTCATTATTTCATTTAATCATCGTAATAATAAATAGTATTAGCATTATTCTAATTAGGGGTCACGAAGGTCACTCAATGCCAATAGAGGAAATATGTGGAAAGAGCCTATTGACTACCCCATATTTCCACTTTGGCATTTGACCAATAAATAGAATTAAAAAACGAAAAAGTTAAAATATAACTTTACACAACAAAAAGGCAAAAATACCCCTACTTGGAGAAAAGCAAAACTCTCACAGCCGGAAACCGTCCCAAACCGGCCACCAAAATCGTTGACCGTCCCAAAGCAATCGACGAAATAGACAATCAAGTCATCGGCGCCAAGAACCACAAAGACGACATCCTCATCGACGAAAGAGAAGATTAGATTTTGTGATTAAAATCGAGTTTTTCATATAAAGAATTCGAATGATTTTTACATTTTTTTTAGATTATTTGTTCATATATAGGTAGATCAGCTTGAGTATTAGTGATTGTAGAGAAATTTTGGTGTCTTTCGATGTTACTAGCACATTATTGAGCTCTCCATCGACGAAAATGGCGATTCCGACGATGGGAGCTGTCTGATCTGCATTAATAGTCTGTCGATTATTAAATAGTCGACCAATTGTTAACAATTAACAGCTGGCATTTGGGCCTACTATTATAGTGTGGACCAGCTGTTTTGGCCTAGACTAAGCCCACGTGTTTTTTATTTTATTTTATTAACAATTTAATATTTCGAATATTAAAAAATATTTTTATTCTGTATTTAATTATTAACTATCATTTTCTGTGATTTATTTTTTGTTTTTATAAATATTTCTTTAATTAAATAAAATTTGTATTTATTTTAATAATTTCCTTTTGTTTTAATATATATATATATATATATATATATATATATATATATATATATATATATCCTTTTGTTTTAAATAATGTTAAATTGATAATTACGAAAATGA
>CAIGRS010090367.1:0-27057 GCA_903798395.1 Fraxinus floribunda | reverse complement strand
AAAAAAAAGTCATAAAATATTTCTAATTTTCTTTTTAAACCAAACATGTTTTCGAGTTTTTTGTTTTGAGAAACAGTTTTTCAGAATAAGAAAGAGAACGAGTTTTCAGCAATTCCAAAACAGACACTCAAAACAGAAAACACAAAACTGAAACACGAAGAGAACGGCCCATTAACGTTTTGCCAATGGCAAGACCAAAAGTCCTGAAATGGAAGAAGAGAAACCGTACATTCAAAATCCCATCACCTCGTCTACATGTCCAGAACACAGCTCATGCTAAGTCTATAAAAATAAGCTTCATATTATTTCCAGCAATTTCATTTGAAATATTTGAAGTAAACTGAAATAGGTATGGTCTTGCTCAAAAACAAGGGAGGGATCGAAAGCCAGCAAGCTGTTTACTCGAATGTCATGTTCTCTGCCTCTCGCCTCACGGATTCAAAAAGCACAGAGGAAAGATACCGCTCACCAAAACTTGGGAAAATCACCTGCATTCAAGTTGGAAAAATAGTCCAGTTGATGGAATATCACACAAAACAATCCTAAATCTACTAGAAGATCCCGAGCAATTATATCATCAGCAACTACAACAGCACATCTTAGCATCCTAATTTCTGTGTATATTCCTTTTGATACTGAAGATGATAACAATGGTAGCAACAAGATTCAGCATCTTTATTTCTCTACAAGAAACATACAATAATCCAGCAGACTATAACATCCTCTATGACGGATTTGAGGCTATGAACATTGGTAAAAATATAAAGTATAGTGAACTAATTTCCCTAAGCGAGTGATCATGTCAAATTCCTTATAATCTACTTTTCTGTTGAGTTCCCCAGGAACTATATTGATAATACATAACTACAGCTTAATAAGTAGTTTAGCATCAAATCACGATTAGGTTAGAGTCTCAAGAGGTAGGTGATCACTTATCAATGGTTATGAGAGGAGAATCAGCCCTTATCAGGTACCCCATTGGAACAAATAACAAAAAATCATATCCTACCAATACATGTATTAGTCTCTACACTGTCTTAAAACCGCGCTGAAATAAACTACTCAGTATATTCTGATGCGTTGACTGAGCAATGAATATGCTTACCAAGATCACCACAGGGTTGTAAGAAGTACTATATTCTATATTACGTAATTCTCTGCCATAATTTTTTGTTGGAAAGTACCACAATTGAGAAGCAAATCACCACCTAAATTGGGAATCATGAAAACAGATTTAAGCATCGGAGCTCTTAATAGTTATACCAACACATAACTGTTAAACAACCATGGTATTGTGAGAATCCCCACCTCAGGAACCCCCATCCCACCCAAGTAAATATAAATAAAAAAGGTAGGAGTTTCCATCTAGATCCCCTTACTCTATGCAAAAGAAATGCTATGTGCGTGCGTGAGTGAGAGATAGAGAGTGTAATTTAAAGCCTAAAATGTCAACTAATCAAAACCAACAGGACAAGACCGAAATGGCTTCTTATTATCATCCTTTTAATCAAAGTTTACATTTACAAGTAATGAAAAATATTGGCACATGCCTCACCACCTTAGATTCTAAAAGCAAACCATACTTCAAAAATATCTGGTTAATGGCTTATTGCATAAAGGTTTTAAGTTTGTGCATCAGAACATGGAGAACTCATACAGCTCTTCCATCTCCTTTTTTGAGTGCCTACATAGCAACCCGGGCTTGTGCCCAAGCCATCAACTCATACGTATTGTTCACTTAGATTTCAAGATGCTGCAAATATACTTCACCAACTGGGCCAACTCTCGTCATAGTTTGGTGAATAGGAATTGAAACTAAAAGGAATCAAGGCCACAGCATTGTTTCTTACTGCTGGTGTGGAATTCAGAAAGTACATCTGGAAAACCTTTTGTGATGACTAATACCATGCTTATACAGTGAGCAAAAGGTCTTAAAATTTCTTAACGGCCAGAAAAGCTAATGCCTATCACCAGATGACAATCTATGAAACTCACAAGCAACCACTGTTTCCGTTCCGTTTGAAGATGCTTCCAACTATAAGATTTTATCAGGTTGGCATTATCGTATACAGGTGCAAGGACTTACAACAATGAGTTTTCCAGTATTCTCTGGCCGCTTCGCAATCCTAATTGCAGCAGCTGCTGCAGCACCAGATGATATTCCAACCTATCACATTCAATTTTATAACTTTCTGTTACTGAAACTGTACATGAACAACATAACTTCAAGAGAATTACCAGTGTCAGATACTTACTAGCAGCCCTTCTTTCAAAGCAAGAAGCTTTGCAGTTTCTATGGCTTCATCGCTTGAAATCTAAAAAATTCATAAGACCACACATAACAATACATGTATTAGTGTAATGATTAGTATGCTACTCGACTGCTAGAAATTCCCGCAATTGTATAAAATAACAAAACTTGGCACTGTATTCATTGAAATTATTCCATCCAATATAGGAGAAGAAAGTGTAGTAGATAGCTCAGAATCTTACTTGAATTACTTCATCAATAAGATCAACCTCTAAAACACCAGGAATAAAACCAGCACCAATTCCTTGAATCTTATGCGGACCTAGGGCATTACACAAAAATCCTTTGTCAGATCAACTAACTTGTGAATTGTCAATAAAGATGGATAACAAACAATAAGTAACATAAAATCTTGACATAATACTCAGTGATTACATTCATATCATGTCCCTTGTATTCAATTTTCCCTGTTCTCAAAAGCAGGATCAAACTTGGCCATAATAAGATTCTGAAAGAAAACAAAGGAAATAAATACAAACCTATCCTAATACTCAACTTCTATAGGCTTACCCTACTAGCTGAATGAGGTAACAAATAAAAATCAGGTCAATTTGGCCAAAACTAGGAAAGTACACAAGTTTTAAATGTCTGAATTCTAAATTGTTTCAATATTTTCAAGAAAGATATGATATCAAGTATCAACCAACATATTTTGTTTTATGCTGAATAATGAGTAGTGCAAGAAGCCAAGACACACTTGCAGCACCAAACAAACATCCCATTCATAGAGCTTTCTATTCGTTTCCTCATGTATCTTGAGAAAGCATATTTCCACAAATATATGACCAAATATTGACGAACAATGATCAACCATTTCAAAATGAAAATGAGAATGCCAGTTCACAACAATTATCAGAAAAGAGGCTAGAGGTTGGGTTTGGGTTCGAAATTTTATCAACCATAAACCGTGCAACTGTGGTAAACAGAGTGTCCATTACCTCGCAAGTTTATAGGAAAAAGCAGATCAAACTAATTGGACAGATTGAATATGATCCATAGCTAAGTTAACATGCAGAATGTTCTTTTGAGTAATTTTCCAACTTAAGCAACAAGATAGACTAGAAGTAGCTTCTTGATATGCTACTTGACTACATATAACAATTAGAAAAAAATATATAAATAACAGCAAGAATAACTTCTTTTGGACAGACCCGGATTGAATTTGATTAATCATCACAACAATTTCGAATCATAAAAATTATCACCAACAATTTGCTGCCTTTCAAAAATTAAAAAGTGGAAACAAACCATGTACTTTGAGGTACAAGACATAGAAAGACTCACCAGGTTTTCCACCAGAAAGAACAGGACTTTCAACTGGTTCCACACCACACAACTGAAAACCAAAATGGGGAAGAGAAGGTAAAGAAAATTGTATAGTAAAAAAATGTTAAATTAAAAGATCAGCACTTCAGCATAAAAGATTAAACTAGCAAACTACACAAATTTACTATCATTCTAGTTCCTAATCAGAAAAAGCACCAAAAAGAGCTGTTCAATTTGAAAGGTGAAGAAAACCTTAATATCAGGGTTCTGCTCTTTAAGGAACTTTCCTGCACCAGTGATTGTGCCTCCAGTACCAATCCCAGAAACAAAAGCATCAATTTTTCCATTCGATCCTTTCCAAATCTCTGGTCCAGTGGTTTCATAATGTATCTACATACATGCACATTATGTTATGCATACTACTTTCCTTCCAGAAGTAACGTCAATCAAAATAACATAAGTAAATGATAAAAACCTTTGGGTTGGCAGGATTTTCAAACTGCTGAAGAATGTAGGAGTTAGGTGTCTTATCTCCTATCTCTTCAGCTTTCTGAACAGCACCTTTCATTCCCTTAGCAGGGTCAGTGAGCACCAATTCAGCACCAAAACCGCGGAGAATAATTCTTCTCTCGAGACTCATAGAAGAAGGCATGGTAATGATAAGCCTGTAACCCTTTGCTGCTGCCATGAATGCCAAGCCTATGCCCGTGTTACCACTTGTAGGTTCAATAAGGACACTCTACACAAGGAAAAATATTCGGTCAGATTCAATTATTAATTCAAACAGATGTGTCATAAACATAATTGTCCGGCTTTTTTTATCATAAAGAAGAAACGAAACTTTATGACGAGTAAATCTAACCTCCCCGGGTTTGATTAGGCCTTTTGCCTCAGCATCTGAAATCATGCTATAACCAATCCTGCAGAATAAATGTGCACGAATAAAGAGTAAGCTATTTTGGGAAAAAGAACAGAACTCTGAGTGATGAATCAAATTATCTTGAAGATCAACCACGAAAGTAATGGATATACCTATCCTTAACACTAGAGCATGGCTCCATAGATTCAAGCTTGGCTGCAACACGCGCGACACAACCATCAACAATATTATTCAGGTACACCAAAGGGGTTTTACCAATCAACTGCAGAATAAAATTCCCAAATTAAAACAAACAACAAAAATCTAGAGAGAGATTTCTATTTATCGATTAAAACCACAAAAAAAGGACTTATGGAGACTTACTTCAGTCACATCCTTTGCAATTCCAACATTTTCCTCTGCCATGTCTTCAAATCAATTCTGAAAACAGATTCCTGAGAAATTAAGTCGCTTAAAAATGTAACAACTCTTCTACTTATTTGAAATTCTAAACATAACATCATCAGTAAATGAACACAAACATATACATCATATACAGGAAAATACAAATAAAACAAAAAAGTCAAACTAAATAGTTTACTTTTAATAAGCCACTCGATTAAAGCCCCACATAAAGATAATGAGACCAGTCATCGTTGCTGCTTTTCTGCCCTGCCCTGTATTAAATTCACTATAAAAATTCTATTGAAAATAATAATCAAGATTCAACAACTTTCAGTCTTTTCACCACAACTAACCATAAAAGAAAACAAAAGGAAATGCTTTATGAACACGGAAAACGTAATAATTTGACCCCACCTCACCAAATTCAGATAACTTATCTATTCAAATGCAAAATAAATTTCATTTTTTCATTAAATGGTCAAAAACTTCAATTCTTTCACCTCTCAATGCCATAACAGTTTGGTTCCTGATTTCAACCAGTAATTTAGAGAAATTAAATCCGTTCTCAAAGAATTATCAGAACAAAACTATGATTGATTACCTTTTGTGGGTTCTGGGCTGTGCGTAGTGTTTTGAAGATGACAAGAAATGACCTCATAAGAGTCGCCACCAGATTTATTGTACGATGATTAATTATTTACTTAATTATTCAAAATTAATAATTTTGGTTTTATTAATAATGAATGTTCCTTGAATTGGGCCCAAGTACAGAAACATATCTGCGATTGGACCTCATTTATTTTGCGGACATAGTTTTCGTCAATTTCTTGTTCGAATTGAACAAGTAAAATAGTTGTGGGGGAAAAATTCATATATAAGGTATATTCTTTATCTCAATTCAAAAGTAAGGTATTTAAGTTTGAAAATTCAAAAATCATGTATGAATTTAATTAATTAAAAATATTTATTAAATAAAGTCACATTTTGTGATTAATGGTCACATATTCATAATTATAACTTAGGGTCCGTTTGATTGCAAGGGTGGAAAATGGGTGGAGAGAAAATGTTTTACAGGGAATTGATTTTCTTAGAAAATGTTTTACTGAGAATTGTAATTAATTGTCTGATTGGTATAATTTTTTATGAAAAATATTGAAAGTTTAGTGTCAATTTGTCTTCTATATTTATGAAATTTGTCTATTAAAGTGATAATTTATTCTACCATTGGGTCTAAAATTTTTTTTTACCATTGTATCTAAAGTTTGTTTCCATTGCAAATAAAAAAAATGCAAAAAAAAAAAAAAACAAGTTGGAAAATGTTTTCTCACCAAATAGGTGTGAAAATAAAATCAAGTTTTTGTGTATCAAATAATTTTACCTAGAAAAAGGTGGAAAACATTTTACTTTTCTCACCAAATAGGTGGGAAAATAAAATCAAGTTTTTGTGTATCAAATTATTGTACCTAGAAAAAGGTGGAAAACATTTTACCAGGAAAACTTTTGTAATCAAACACCATCAATTAGCTAAAGTTGGAAAATATTTTCTTTTATACCTAATTTTCTAGGCTATCAAACACACCCTTACAGATTTATTTACTGGTCACATATCGTCAAATTTTTTAATCACATATTATTTCGAGGTTACGTATCAATAAATTTGTACGTCACGAATTATTTCGAAATCACATATTTTTAAATTAATTGGTAGCAGATTATTTTTGAGTCACGTATTATTAAATTTTTAGGCCACAGTTAATTTCATTAGTCGCATATTTTCAAATTTGTTGGTCATGGATTATTTTTTAGTCACATTATCAAATTTTTAAGTCACATTTAAATACTTGGTCACACAACCAAATAGTTGGTCACATACCACCAACAATAACAACTACCGTCACCGCCCTCGCCACAAAACCGCCACCACCTCACACAGCAACCAATACCAGTACCAGCACGCAACAACCAACACCCTACACAAATCACCACTACCACCACACAAAAACACCACTACCATCGTCGGATGGCTATCAACACCACTGTCGTCGGATCTGTACACAAAAACCATAGCAGGGCAGCGTCGCCGTTGCAAAATGCGGCAGGGGTATTGCGAACGACAGCGTCGACGCTACATTTCACCATCACCGTTAACCACAGAACGACGATCTTATCTCACATATCTGCTTCGAAACCACCATCCCCACAAACCACCACACGGACCACCACCACTCCCACCATAGATCCACCACCACAGATCCACCATCGCACCACCCACAACCACCACCATCTCCTTTATCTCCATTTACACCACACGGCCACACCCACAGCAAAACATGAGAAGGGGATGAGGGAGAAGAAAGGGACTGCACACGATCGTCGCGAGAATGGTAGGAGGGAGAAGAGATGAGAGGTGCTGCTGCTGCTCGTCGCGAGAAGGGGATGAGGGAGAAGAGAGGAGGGCTGCTGCTGCTTGTCACGAGAAGAGGATGAGGGAGAAGAGAGGAGTGGCGAACGCCATAGCAGCCTTCTACTTGTCAACGGATCCGCCGGAGGGAGAGGACGGAACCGTCGGAGGGAGAGGAGTGAGAGAAGAAAGAGAGAGAGGAGGAAAGAAGGGAGAGGCGAGAGGGGGAGAAATGGATTGATAAAATTAGGGTTTTAATATTAACATATTTATTAAAATATAAAATTATTAACATAATACCTGAATTATGATTAAAAAACTTAAGTACCTGACATTTGCACTATAAACTTCAAATGCCTGGAGCGGTGTAATTTCCTCATAGTTGTGCTGGTCAAAAATTCTAGAAGGTTTCTTCGACCAATTTGAAAAGTTACGACCTTCCTTCAATTTCCTACAATAATGAATCCGGATGACAATGAAACATGACGTCCATCTCGTCCCGTCGAGAATTACTCAGGAGTCCTGAAATGAAATATACTTCCATGTTTACTTATTTAATTTGTTCATATAGAGTTTTAAATTTTTTTAATACGGGTTTAAATTGTAAAATATATAAAAAAAAAATTGAGTTTGGGACATGGATAAAGTTCTCCGAACGGGGAGGGGCAAAGTGGGGAGAGACATGTAATTTTGCCATCTCTATTGACGAACATGTACTGGATTGTATGTATTTACTTGCTGGAATTTCTATTGTTTGATGAATATTTAGGCGTCTACATTTAAATTTCTCCAAAAGCATTCTCTCTGACAACCAAGAGTCATTCGCATTTCAGTCTGAATTCTAAAATTTAAGCACGAGAAGATTCAGAGCCCATAAATCCAGACCCAAGGAAGGCCATTACTGCTGAGTTCCCAGTGCAAGTCTTCCGGTTTTTTCTGGATTTTCTCTGCTAAGTTTCGACTTCACATCAATTCCATTATCAATTATGGAGTACATCTGAAGCTCTCCTTTCAATTTCTCCCCTTCCCTTGGAGTATAAACCACGTTATGGATATCATCGGCCAGAACCGCAGCACAAGCATTTCTATTCTTCGTCGAACGCCATGTCATGGAAATAGAATGCACCACAGCCACAACTTTGCTAGAATTTCAGATCAAAAGAATGCTCTTTCATTCAATACTCATTTGTTGGCAGCCTATATTGCACGGCATTGTGTTTGAACCTTGTGAAGAGCGAAGTAACTCGTCTAATCCTTACTTCCCCCATCTGTTTCTCTGGATCTTGAACAGGTTTCCTAGGTAATGCCCAGCTCCTTAGATTGTTCTTTCGCACTGGGCAATTTTTTGGTATTACCTCACTTTCCCCTTCATCTAAAAAATTACTGTATCAGAAACCGAAAGTTCATGATGTATATTTCTCTTTCTTCGCTTACAATGGTAAGTACCTCATTATAGATTCTTTGGTCGACTGACTATAGATACTTCACAGCCTTGTTAAATATTTGGAAACCATTTTTTATACTAGGTTCTAGCTGCCAGAAAAAAAATAAAAAAGGAATTCGAAATGAAGACTTTAATATTATTATATTATTTGGTCACATAATAAGATGCATAATATGAGTTTACAATCTCCACCTGGATGTAAATGATGCAAAGGAGAATGCTACCAATCAGGACAAATTTCACCTCAAACAGGATAAACAAAACTTCTACTCCAGATTCTTTCATATAACCAAGTGTCGTCGAATCAAATGCAAAATAATCCTTGTCTGCAGTTCTCGCACACCACAAAATCATGCCTAAAATATATCGACTGATTATTTTCCTAAAACATAGTTCAAGTAGTTACCATCCAGTAATCATGAGAGCCGGCATGTAAAATACTACACCAGCAATGCAAGAAACTTAGCCAGAAAAGACAGGCACTTCACTGTAGTTCCACAAGCAATCAGTAAACTCAGTCTGCTTTAAAAATTATCACCGAGGGCATATTCAGAAGCTATATTCAAATCCAGTATAGCCTATATGGAAACACACATTTTTAACCCAACAAAAGCCTTGACATTCAGTGTTACCGCTGAGGTCAGAGTGCAGGGCCTCCGATTTTTCTGGATTTTCTCTGCTTAAGCTTCACCTTCACGTTGATTCCATTATCAATAATGGACTTGAGTACAATCTGAAGTTTCCCTTCCAATTTCTCCCCTTTCCTCGGAGTATAAACCACATTATGAATATCATCAGCCAAGGCCCTCTGAGCCAACACTTCCCCAACCGCAGCACAAGCAGTTCTATTCTTAGTCGAACCCAAATCAAATTTCATGTCCTTGGAAATAGAATGCGCCACTGCCACAACTTTGCTAGTAACTCGATGAATAATGCTAGCACGCACAGAACCCTTGGATATATAAATATCCAAGCAAAATGGTTCATGGTAAGGAGCCGTTAACTGATTGAAAGTGAGAGTCCGTTGCATCTTTCCAACAAAAGAATCTCCCATTTCATGAAGACGAGAAATCAAATGCTCATTCTTATCAATTCTCTGTATTCTCTCTATTTTATTCACTTTATTTTTCTTGATTTCGTTCTGCTCATTCTTATCAATTCCCTGTGATCTCTCCACTTTATTTTGCTTGGTTTCTTTTTGCTCGTTCTTCTTTGAAGTTTTCTCAACCTTGGACACCAACGTGCAACTTCGATCTTCTTTCTCCTTGTTCTTTTTGTTTTCTTTCCGATCAATCTGATTCTTTGAATTTTTCCTCCCGTGGAAATCAAATTTATATTCATCATACTCTTTGGAATCTTTGTCAAGCTTGTAAAACAAAGACCCACGAATTCTCATATCCTCAATCTCATCAAAATCAGGGCTCCCTTTATTTAAAGTAGCAAACTTGACAACCCCATTATAGTCATCATCTTGATCATCAGAAAAAGGCTTTTTTTCCAGCGCTTTCCTCTCATCATTCCCTCTCCACACATCAGCTATACCAGAGGACACTTGCCATGTCTCATCATCCACGAGTTCAATTCTGCAGTCTTTTACACAGACTTCATTCTTGTTATCCGAGAACAACGGTGAAAGATGAAGCCCATTATTGTAATTGGTAACAGAGTCTCCCTTATCATTGCCAAGAAATGTCGGGGTTCTTGACGAAGAAAATGAAGTACATTTCCGTGAAAAAGAATGACAATTCGCTATTGCCTTCAAGGTGGTGACTCTTCTAAGGAATATAGCTGCCATTTTTGAGAAGTAACAGCTATAAATGAGGGTTATGCGTTCAGAATAGTTTCAGGGACATTTCATCGAACAGTGGGTAGGCGAAACAGTAGTTTTTGAGATTTCAGTTGTAAACACCAAAACAAGATTCATAAATCGAGGAAGCTCCAAGTGAAGTTTACAAGGTGAACAACGAATCTTTTTGGCTTGGCGACAACTGACAAGGGCGGAGGTTAAAATTCAAAGACTGTGACTTTGGATCTTAAGTTTTCGAATTATTATTTATGATTTAAAGGACACTTGAAACAAAAGAATTATTTTTAAAAAAAATTGCCACTTTTAATGTTTGGTACTCATTTTCAACCACACAATCTTCAATAAAATAATATTTTTCATTACATCAATAATTTTTCCTTTCTTTTTAATCACACATTCTCCATCAATCTACTATTTCAAAATATATTGTTCCAAAATAATGTTGCTCAAACACACAAATATTTTCTCCAACGCAATGTGATAGGATTCCGTGACGTGTCAAAAATTAAAACAAACTTTAGAGCTCCATATTGTGACATGTTGACCCAACATAATTAAACATCAATATTTTGTAAATAAAAGGTCGTCTATTTGAGGATTCAATGTTTTAATAATTTTAAAACTTAATAGAAGTTATTGCTCATATTAGACTCAATTGTGAAACCTTTGCAGTAACTTTTCGATATCCTATAACTGGATTTGATTCATAATCATCACCGGAAAGAAATTTAAAAGCACCAACTTAGCTGGTCCAGTTGCTTCCTTGTGCAGACACCTTCACGTTACAATAAATTAATTGTTTATTTCGTAATTTTGGTCAGAAAAAAGAAAAATATATTTTTTTCTTTAAAACCTCACGATAAAGTTGATATACATAACTGAACTTTTCTTAAAGGAGATTATTCGCCATCTAAAAGCAAGTCAAAATGATCTTTCCATAAAGAGAAACCATCCACTTGAGAAATAGGCAGCAGCACTGTGTTCCAGGTAGCTATAATTTTTAAACTTCCAGATCACAGTACAAGGTAAAAACTGTATAAATTAAAAGGATAAAAAGACACTGGAAAATGAGATACCAAATACTGCTGTCTAAGTTTCTACTTGGAATGCTTCTTGTAATCCCTTCTGCTCTCAATTGTTACCTTCTTCTTGATCTCAAAAGTAACCTTGTCGAGATCAGAAATAGTGGCTAGATGCCCATAAAATATTCTCCTTTTCTCTCCAGTCGTAGCATCCAGTTTCACAAGGTTTGGATTGTTATCATCTTCCTTGTTAAATGTCGGGGAGGACTGCACACGGGCCCAATCTTTTCGCCCTCGATTCTGTTTTTCGAAATGTTCAGCCAGCCGCAGCGCCTCCTTCAGACCTTTTGCACCACCAGGGAACTTCACCACGTGAATGCCCAAATGGCCTTCCCTTGAAAACAAGGACATCGACTTTCCGCTACTAAATCCCAAATCTGAAAAAAGGCAAGATTTGTAGAGGAGACAATGAGTATTGAAGATTATTACTACATAAAAAAATAAAAAAAAAATGTTCTCATATCAGCATCACTAGTAAATGGCAGATCTTAAAAATCCACAATCTCTTCCATGATTATGGTACAATTACAGAAATCAGCTTCCACCATTCACTATTTACAATTCTGTCCAGTCAGCTAAAACTCGTTACTAAGGGAGAAATTGGACATGACAAAAGAATATACTGCAAAAAGTTTGAAAAGATACTTCCTGAGCTATTGAACACGACATAGAAAGGAACGAAGGCAGTTAAAATAGTAAAATACCAAGCAAATCACCAAGAGTAAAACCAAAATATTGCCAGAAGGCAATCTCACCATGAAGCAACTAAAACTATACATTCTCAAGTCATAGCCAGGTGGCCAAAATAGATATTAAATTAGGAAAAGAACATCTAGGAATATCACCACCAACTAGGAGAATGGAATTTTTTCTTTTCAATAATCTAACAAGCAAGAATATCCACCATTAATAAGTAGAAAGAAACAAATAATTTCTACTTACACTAGACCATGCGATTTATTCCCAATCAAGTCTAACAAATCTACATGACATTTATGCTTAATATCTTTTCCAATTTGAATCCATATCACAGTATGGCAAGTCATAGAACCTTCTAAATTCCAGATTAATATACAACCTAGCTCGATAGTTGAACTGAACTTTTTTCTCCATATTATAATTTAAATCTCAGATATAAATATTTTAGAGGCTTTCACCTCATGAGACTGCATGTCAGCATAATATATGTCAATTCATATATTCAAAGAGATTTGCATCACAAAAATGTGTCATTTACAGCATTCTTACATTACCTTTAACTGTCAGACAGACACCTAGAAACTTAGCTTTAAAATTTTAAAACTCACCCTCCCCCTATCACCAAAAAATAGAAGAAAACAGAACGTCAAGAAAATGAGAAGGAAGGCGAAAATTAAAAAAGAAAAAAGAAAAATGGCGAGGTCAAAACTAAATCTACCAGTTATCTGACCAAGTCGACAGAAGATCACAAGAGTGAGTATTTATGTATCGGATGATATTCACCAACGTTTCGATTTCTCTTCATGATTCCAATTCCATGTAGCAGGCTACACCATAATCCCTATAATTATCTCCACCAGCATTAAATTCCTTTAGTTCACAATGTCTTGTTCTATTCAATGTAGAACAGTCCACAACTGATTATCAAACGAGATTGGGCAAGTTTTCAAAATATAAGAATCCCCGCTTGCACATATCATAATTTTTCCACAAACTGGATAACATTAGTCAGATTAGAGAAAGAATGACCTAGGCTGCTTCATATACTTGTATAGCATGTTTGGCTAAGCGTATAATTACTAAGAGCATCTTGACTCTAGCTTACTCCATGCCTAATAGAGGTAAAATGTCTTAGTTCTCAATTGAACCTCTTTAAACGTTCGTAATAAGATACAAGATAATAGGTCAATCCCTTTGTGGGTTGAGCGGTAACTTGTTCAAGTTAAGCAGCATGAGAGAACTACCAAAACTAACAATTAAATTAAAGGACCATTGCAAATAGATTGAGGGTTTGACCACCATCCTAATCCACACTAGTCACCACCGCATAATAGAAATGACTCCCAATTCAAGTGGTAGCTTAGGATGGCAGAACGTGCAATTTTGATCGCCTTAAGACTCCAAGCAAATCAAAAGAAAAGGGGAAAAAAGGGCCAAACTTCCCCTCTTTGTACATTATGCATGTTGGCCAGCAGGAAAAGCTGTAAACTCACAACTTTAACTCTATAAAAAAAGTTCCCCAGCAAATTGTCTCCTTTAACTTTTTAACTCGTTAACTCATCACAATATTACACTACCGGCAAGATAAACGTCTAGCACTGAGCTAAAGATAAAATGCCGAAAGCGAACATATAGTAAATGAAATGATGAGACGCCTCTTAAACTGAAGACCTATCCAAACCTAAACAACACATCCACCCTTAAAAAGACCCCTTCAACAAATTTCCTACTATCTTGTTTTGTACAAGTTTAAGGCCCAAGTCCCAATAAATTGGTGAGAGCCGACAAACAGATAGTCTTGGCACTAGTATCCATTAGTCCAGTGTAAAGCTGTAAACCAAATAGGACCATCATCCAACAAACTAAAGCTAATGAAATACACCCTCCTAGCTGATTAATATTAGGTCCCAGGTAGCGCCCAAAATTATGAGCAGATGCAAGACAATGAACCCAGCAGATTGGTGCTTCACGTCGAACTATGTGCAAGGATATTTTAGAGGTATAGTCCCCCCAATCATTGGAGTAAGATGACTAACTTAAAGGCATCATATTTTAATTTCCGTGACGATCAGACAAATATGCATGTCAAACAAAGCTGCAATACTAAAAATTATTCAGTGACTAAACCTAAGCAGGATTAAGAGTAGATTAACACGAGACAAATGTGTAGATTCTTCAGTCACTTGCACCCAAAGACAAACAAGTTGTCACGGTTGTGGTGGTAGTGTTACAGTTGCATATTCACAGTTGATAATGGATATAACAGCAAGAGGTCCAACAAAGGCAGAACAAAAATAACCTCCTTAATGCCATATATTATGCAAACCAATATGCAAGAACACCACATAACTTGAAAGAACAAACCACTGATAAATAGCAAGAAACGTGATGAAGACTCGGGGGTGCGAAATACCTCCAAGAATACTATCCATTGGCCTGTTTCCTATACCTTCCATGCGCCCATCTCTACCTTTTCCCGTGAGTGTATTATGAATTAATACAGAAGGCGGCCACAAAATCAGATCATCCTGGTTTGCTACTGCCTCATCAGCAGATAACATCTGATATGCTTTTGAGTTATCAGGAGGCATCAAATAGTTCCAGCCCATCAGAATGCACAAAGCTTTGTGAAAGCCCAAGTGATCCACAAGCAAGTTTCCAGAATCGGAGTTGTACGTATGCATGATAAGACCATGCATATCTGGAAAATCTTTTAAAGTCCTGTATTTTTCATGTCAAAATTGTCGAGGAGTTTTCAGACGCATTACAAGAAACAAGATAGTAAGATACCACATTTAGCAGTCTTCTCTGGAATAAATAACTCTACTCTGGAATTAATTGGGCAGGCATAAGATTCTAGTGAGTGGATACGCACAAGTTACTGTTTCATCAACCAACTTAACAGGAATTGAGATAAATGATAAATACCAATAAACACAAAATTGTATCTTAAAACATTTAATATGTCGTTGCAAAAGATATGTCCTCATTTTCCGACTCTCCTAGAATCACGTTTAATTTTTCACAATGATTCAATATTTCGTTTAAAATAAAAGAAGTGACAACCTCAAGGTTCAGAAGTGAGGAAATGAATCACCTTCGACGAGACAGTCAAATGCATGACAAAGGAGCCATTTAATGAAGTTGATACAAATGGAATTAATACCCAAAAAACAGATATAGGGGGAAAAAATAACCACCGACTAAAATGACATTTGTAGGAGTATTCATGTAGTAGCAGCAAGAAGTGAACTCCATAGACATTGGCATTACAGTCATTTCTCACTCTTAACTTCAATACCTGGTCATGAAATTAAAGGCATACTGATTGAACAGCAGAGAAAGATGCACACAACCGAACTACTAATTTTTTATTTTTTTTGGGCAAAAGTATAACTACAACTAATGATGGTATTACATTCCACTATCCATGCACATCCAAGCTCTCACAGTTTCCCTCGAGAGATTTGAGAAAAGAAGATAGAACATAACTCATTTCTTCTTTCCAGCTTCACCCAAGTTTATATGAATTATTTACACCCAAAAACAAATGAAACAACAAACGAAATTCATACACAAAAGATTCAGGTGAACCTAACTGTGCACTTATTGCAAAATGAGTCTTTGTAAACCAAGGAAATACTTGATTCCCGAAACCTGCCACTCCCGGATTCCCAGCCCCAAAAAGATGATTATAACAGCCAATTGATAATACCAACTTAGCAAGGAATGAAGATACTATGTACAAGATAGTTTACTACCCAGAAAGCAAAAGAAATTATTGGGAAAATGCTCTTAACCATGACACATTAGGGATTGAATGTGAGTATAATGTACAGAGGAAATGATAGTATTGCCACAATATGACTCTTCAAAAAATAAGAAATTTACCAAATTCTCAAGTGATTAATATCTTCACTAGAGAAGCAAGTCCAACAGTTGGAAAGCAAAGCACGAGAATCAAGGCCATTAAATATTGAGTTTTGCTTCATGTATAGAAGCAAAACCGTCAGAAAACCAACAGAACACTCACACACGGTGGAACCCGCGCATTTTTTTCTTTCTTTTAAATACACGGTGGGCCCACTCATCGTGAGTATTCTGGTGAATTTATGTGAAAGTCATTTCTGTACAAACGGATTTTTCCTTAAATATTTAACACTAGGTCCATTAAGCCTGCCTGCACATTTGAGGTACCTCCAACAACAGGATTTGAATTCACCATAGCTACATATAATATCTTGATAGCCTTTTTAGCCAAAAATGTTTTCTCAAAGAAGCTAATGCTTCATGTTCCACCAATTATTGAACAGATAACGTTGAAAAACTCGAATATCCAGAATTTTGTGCAAACAATTACAGAAGATACGAGACATAAATACCCCAGTCCTTCAGAGGATCTGTCAAGTGTGGCCTCTTTCCTCCTACCAGAGGTAGACTAATTTTCTAAGAGTAACGCAACCATAGGCTCCTAAAATTGAAACTCAAATATAACTAACAGTATGTCTAATGAAATAGTGAAAGACAAAATGCAAGTATTTTAAAGGCCCAAAAGCCATGAATGTTCAACTATTAAGGTTAAAAAACAAACCCAGTAAGTCCATGCTTACAGAATCAGATTACTAGATTAAATCAAAAGAGCGATGGTATTTGAATATAATGTCAATTACACAACAATGTCATGTAGAAAGTGCTTACCTCTCTTTAAAGCTAGTAAAGCACTATTCTTCATAAACAACCTCTAGTACGTAAAATGTCAAACTGCCTGAATAGAGTTGCTACAATTACATTTTGCCTTTCAGCTATAGGCATTAATAAACTACTGATATGTGGGAAAGAGTAAACATATGAATATTAATCACATCTACTCGACTCCTAGCCCTCTCCAACAGTCCAACTTAAGACGTCCATTCAGAACAGAGCTGCTCCATAGGTGTGAGAGCATGGTAACAATATTAATCCCTTGTTTGGGCTCCATTATTTCCAAAATGCATTTTCCTCTCTTATTTTTAACCTAGCATTCTCCAATAAAATAATATTACATATAAGCCCAAAACTTTTTCTTATTTTTTAACCGCACATTCTCCAAAAAAATCAATATACCAAAATACATTTTCCCCAAACATCGTTTTTAATGGAGCCCAAACAGGGGATAAATCTATATTGAAAGATAAAAAAATTCAAATTCGTATTATCCAAAAACTAAACTATGCACATAAATATCTGCCAACAGATGAGATCAGATCTTATATCACACTGCTTTCATTCAATTTCAAATCTTCTAGAAATTTTCACAACACATTTGCTGAAAACTGTTTCTAGCCATTCAATAGAACAAAATCCATTAGATACATCCGATAACCCCAAAACCAAGGTGAGATATCCACATCTCAAATGACCTTTTTCGCGAAAGTAACCAAGAGAATGTTTCAAGTCAACAAGGCTAACCAAAAATATGAGAAAGCCTGTTAAACAATAACAAAGTAACACCATCATATTTCGAAGACATGAAATGTCAGAAACCAATTTATAGCCAACTGCCTTGGAAGCAGCCTAAACTCTACAGGAACACAATTAGGTATACAATCAACTATACAAAATATGTTTTAGAAATTTCTAATAGAGGAGGTTTTGCTATTGAGAACTCTAAAACACTGATATTAACCGAAATGCAGCACTTACTTTTCCATATAACATACATAGAAACAAAACCATAAGTCTCAAAACATCCCTATGATATATTAGAAGTTAGAACATCGCCATTCTAAGTTCTAACTATATTAATTCTTAAAAAAAAAAAAAAAAAGATGACGACTGAACAAAAGGTACGTAAAGTCCATGACCTAAACCTACAGGCCTTTCACACCCAAACTATTGGGAAAGTAAAATTATAGAGCTAGAAGGACTGAATGCAGCAAAAGTTGAGTGTAAACCATCATATTCCATAACAATTTTGAAGGCATGAAATGCAAGCACGCATCTACCACTTGAATGATGTCAGATTAAAGCAACTCAGTCACCTGGAACCCACTGATAGTTGAGTGTAAATGAAACTAAAAAATAACTAAAAATTATCGTTAACAGCCAAGTAACGGAGTAAATCTAGTGCTTTAGCTAATATGAAAAGGCTCTTAGAAAGAAAATATGCACTAGGCCATCATCCATATTATGAATTCCGTAGGAAAATCAATCAGGCCTCAGATAAATCTTGACAGATCTAAACAAATAACCATGATTCCAGTGAAGGAATTCCCCTAACCACCCTTGCCTACAAGAGCCAAAGAGGTGCAATCAGATGCCAATGACACCTAAAGTCTAACTGACAAATTTATTTGGCTTAAACAGAAACGCACTATCAAGTAGTGAACCAAAACAAAAGTGAGCTTATATTTCTGATGCACGTACGTATCCAAACATAAGGAGATATACTAAGTAGCACAAAAGAAAAATGGATAGTGCACTGGTTTAGCTCACTGTATATATAAGGTAAATGCAGTGGCTAAAAAGGGGTAAAAATATCAAAAATAAGGAGAGAGAAGAAAGAATGAACAAAAGGAGAGATATTCTTGCATTTATTTCATTAGGCGAAATATTAAGTCGCTCAAGAGAAAAAAAAAGGATGATGGATAAGTTTAGCTCACTCTAAATAGAAGGCAAATGAAGAGGCTAAAAAGGCATGAAATTTGAAGAAAAAGGTGAGCGAAGAAAGAACAAACAAAAGGAGACATTTTCTGTCAGAAGAATTGCATTGTGGTCCAATCAATGTTAAAATTTAGCATGTTATTTGCGAAAAAGGAGAAAAACATTCCTAGATGTGTGGATCGTCGATTGTTGTTCCTCCTTTGCCCATGTGTCAACCAAACCAATTGGTGAGACTGTTTCTCATTTATTTTTCCTATCCTCTTTTTGTTGATAACATATTTCTATGTTGACCAGGAATGTTTATTACCGATTAATATGGTTACACTAGCCTTTAGTGCAATCAGCTATATGTACTCCCATAACTTTTGATAGGGGAAGAATCTTGTTAACTACAGTCCCGTGGTTTTTCATTTCACACTAAATGATTTATATATTTAGAGTGTGTTTGGTGCACATTAAAATGAGAGAATGCATTTTTTTGATGTGATGTGATGAGAAATATGTGGTTGAAAAAGAAGGAAAAATTATTGATGTGATGGAAAATATTATTTTATTGAAGAATGTGTGGTTAATGTGGAACAAACAGGGGCTTATTGTTGTATTTACCATTTTCATAGGTTTGAATTATTAGACACCTTATTGTGTCACAAAAGGAAGGAAAGAAACTTTTCTAGACATTTGCATTTGTACCGTGACTATTTATGTAGATCACTAATAAATGGTATAGCAACTTTTGGTTGCAAAATTTGAAATCTTGTGTTAAATAAAATGGACGAGAGTTTAGACGCCATCATTGTACTTCCCTAATTACTCCATCTAGAAGTTAACGATGAAGAACGTTCTGACTCTAAGAATTTACACAAGCCTGCTGAAGGTGATGAAGCCAAGTCAAAAATGAATACCAGTAAACAATGGAAGATTACAACCATGAAAACCGTTGAACAATATTGACAATAGATTATTCTGAGTTTGTTACACCATGTGTCCAAGGAGACTAATGCCTACAGAATTGGAACATCGAAGCATGTATATCAGAAAGACACCCAAAATAAAAACTTTACCAACGGGAAGCTTGAAAGTTTTGAATTACGAAGAGGGTTATTCAGTTGCAGAGAATCTAGATGGCTTGAAAGATATGGTGAACCATTTAACAACGATGAACCAATGGAAAACAATGAATTATCTTCCTCGTGTGTTTCTCAAAATAAACCACCTTGATCAGATTTCTCTTTTTTTCTATATCTTTGCCTAGATTGATGATATATTGATTTATTAACCAAACAAGTTTACTTTTTATTGTATATGTGGCCTCTCTAATTCTATATAGGAGAAAACATTTAAGTCTCGTCAATGGACAACATTCCCATGCTTTCACTTTCAACTGAAAGTTCTCCAAAAATATTTGGTTTTTGTGCAAGTTGTTTATTGTTCTTATTAATATACGAGGTTATTAGCTATTTTAATTAGTTGATAATTAAGACACTTAGTTCTGATAAGAAAAAGAGGAAAAGGGAACTTTCCTAGACTTTTTCTTTTACATTGTGAATGTTTTGTAGACACTTCCTAACATCAATCCTGCAATGCTCCCTAAGTCGAGATCCACGCCCTTCTATGGTTTGTTATCACCAATATGAGAATATCTATAACACACTCATGCCAAATTGCTTGAAAGGACCTCCCAACTATACCATAATACACAGCAAAACCTTCAATATGTCTCGAATCTTTCAATAGAATGTCTAATCTCTAAGGAACAAGGAAGCACCATCTAATTCACATAAAGAAAACAATTAAATGGCAGTTTTTTTTCTAAAAAAAACTGCATAGACAATCACCTCTCTGTAAAGTAGATATTCACACTTAAATGCACCCTAATACACTTCCTCAAGTGTTCAAACCATACTTCTGCCCAATGCAGTACCTGCACAAGAAATTCTTTCCGGTACAACTACGTGGTCTATTTCGTACAACAATTGTCTTTACAACTCGTTTCTTTCAGGGACAAAGCAATTATGGAACTTAGCCACACAACGAACATGCATAATTAAGATCATGTGACACAATTAAGCATTAAAAACAAATACCAAATATAAAAACCTTGTACTGAAACAGAAATCGCAGTCGTAAATCAATGTCAGACCTGCCACAGGCAAGACACTGGAGAGGCCCTTGCTTTCCATCAGCCAGGTAATTCCTTTTCTGATTCGCATTCTCATAAATTAACTTCACAAAATGAGAAAATGCTTTCCTTAACGAATTCTGATCAACGTCATTGTGCTTGAGCTTATCCACACCCACCTCACCGGTCTTCATATACTTAGTAGGTCTCATCTCCTCACCTCTCCCCAAATTATACAGTCCACTCGGGCCAGGACCATTGGCATTTGTACTGGCAAGTCTGAACTGCAAAGCATGTTGGGGTTGTCTCTCAAACGCATCATTTCCTCTCCTCTCCTCTTCCCCAAACTTCCTCTTCAGAGAACTCTCAGGCCCTGGGCCCAGTGAATTCCAATATTCTTGATTCCTGGTCCCTGCGAGGGGTTCATCCGCGCCACGAAATTCCGGCCTGAACTCAGGCAGGAAATCAGGACTCATTGGGAAATGAGGCCTATCAAGCCCAAATTCTGGAGGGCCGCGAAATTCGGGCCGGAATCCAGGCCTTGACATGGACGTAAAGTTGGCATAATCAGGCGGCAACGCGAAGTATGAGCGGACGGAGCCATCCGCGAGGACTATAGTCCGACGATCAAGCATGTGGAACCCATAAGCCGGAGGTGGGGGCTGGTCTGGGAATGGAAACACGGGCGGTGGACCTAAATGGGCATTCGGGTTTTCGGGTCTAAGTGGGATTTCGGATCTGGGTTTGGGTTTCGGGGTAGGGGTAGGGGGTTTATTATTGGCCTCTTTACTTTTGTTTGGAGTGGTGATGGTAGTGGTGGGTGTTTTGTCTTTACCGGTGTTGGGTGAGGGTTTGGACTTGGATTTGGATTCAGCAATGGAATTAGAGGCGGAACCGGAGGGTTTATGGTCTGTGGCCGCGGTGGAGGACGAAGATACCCACCGTGATTTGTTGTGGTGGGATTGTGCGGCGGAGGAGGAGGAAGGAGGGGGTTTGGGAGCGTTGCCTCCTGCCATCCTTTGTAAAATTGTGTGAGAGAATATATACGAACTTGTATATAAATCGATGAAAATTAATGAGATACAGAGAGAACAGAGAAGAAAAAGATTGGAATTTAAGCGTTGTACGTCAATTTTTACACCGAATAGCTATAACTCGCTCTGTCGCTGGCCGAGTTAACCCAAATACGTGACGGAAAATCTTGACTCCACTATTGGACATAAAATTTCGGGTTTTGCTAAAATCCTAAAATTTCACACTAACATCGAAAGCAAGCAACATGTGAAATTTCAATATGTCGTGTTATGAAGTCCTTTAATTTTTTTAAGCTATAAATGACGAATTCATTTTCTAAGAAATATTAGAAAAATTGTAACTTGAAAATTTATAAAGCTTGTTACGCCTCGTTTTCAAGGATCCAAGGAAAATGTGCCACGTGGTGAACCAAGCATCGCGTGGAAATCAACAAAAGGAAAAAAGTCAAATAAAGGCTATGAGTTCAAAATATGGAGAAATCGAAATGAACCAAGACCCTTGCATTGTAGGCCGAGGCACTGCTTCGAGACGAAGTCCATGCAGAGGCCAAAGCCCTGCAATCTTGGACTGAACCACAGCATGAGGAAACAAAGGAAGGAGCCGAGGTTCTCCACTTGGAAAGCCCTCCTCAAAGATCTCTATGAAGCTCTCAACTTTCTCGAAGTTCATGAAGTTGATGCTGCCTCTTACGATAGATTTGAGGATATTTTAGAAGTGATTGATGTGACATTTATAATAAAGTTGTCAGTATATCAGCCTTTTGTGTAGAACGGTTGACCATGTGTCAAACATTAATTGTAATGAATAAACGGTGATGTGAAGCTTCGGTTTAGGAAACACTCAAATGTGTTTACAAAATTTTGGCTTGATTTTAACTGAAAACACTCAAAACGACAAAAATGTCGTTTTCGATTTTCTTTGTAAATTTTAAACTCGTTTTCGAAAATTTGTTTTTTAAAATAAATAAGTAAACGTGTTTTCACTGTTTTGAAAAGTCGAAAACAGAAAACGAGCTGAAAACGGTAAAGAGAACCGCCCCTAGTTTTTCAGAAAAAGTGGAACTGCGTTCATTTCCAAACCGGACTAATAGAGACCCCAACCAGGTTTTACACCTGGGTCACTACATTTCCGGTTAAATTTAAAACTGGCTGGTCCAGTATGAGGTTTAATAATTATGCACACATGCCATTTAGGCTGCTTAGCAGTTACCGCATCACAATCATTGCCATAGCTGCAATACCAACCGACACTTACTATATATCATAGCAGATGCCTGGCACAGAAGCGACAAGAGCCAAAAATTCCACATTCATATAGCATATGCATGCGTATGAAAGTTCCACCAATATCAGTAATATTAGTTTTTCATACAGGGTTAAATAGAAACCGTAGCCACTGCATTTCTAAGTTCTAACATATAACAACTTCAATGCATTCACCTGAAAATTTAGCCACTGCATTTCTACATCATATAATCTATAATTATATCTAGAATAACGTTAAAGAAAATGAAGATTGAAGAACCTAAACTGCTGAAGTGTTCAAGAAGCAGTCTCGATTAACAGTAGTTTGGATGTCAAATTCATTATAAACATGGTTAGCAAATTTACAAAATCAAACATCAGAAACCTCGGGATGAAGCTTCCTATGCCTGCGGTGAGATCGTTTCCAGATGCGTCTTTGTCTTCTGGATAATGTGCTGGACGTGTCAGGGCGAGGTATCTCCTCTATACTTGCAGGAAGCCCAAAAATGCAATCAAATGGATTTGCCATAACATCACCAGCAGCATTCATCTAGAATTGAAGAAAGTCAAGTCACTTTGGATAAGGCATTTCTATTATTTACTTTAGACCTTGTTTAATACCCATTTTTTTGCAAAATACATTTTTCTCTCTTTTCTTTTCAACCACACATTTTTCAATAAAACAATATTACACACAACTCAAAACTTTTCCTTCATTTTTAACCACATTTTCCATCAATCCACTATTCAAAAATGCATTCTACACAAAAATGGGACTCAAACAGGCTTTTAGCAAAATGCAACTTATGGACTCTGTGTAACTTTCTTTCATTTCCATGTTTGCCCCAAGACAGAAGGAGCAGAGTAGACATGATTTTATTAAAGCAAAAGGAAGGTATTGTGCATATTCGGTAGCAACATATGTATGCATGCCAAAACATTTTTTTTCCACTGCTTAAAATATATTTCCCAAGAGTACATAAGTCAAATTCAATAGAGTGAGAGCTTCAGCAAATTTACTCACGTAATTTTTTGGGGCCTCCCTACTAGCCTTCTTGAGATTATTTTTCTGTAAATCAGTTTCCTCACTATTGGATGTAGTTTGAGAATGTGCAACATTATCTCCAAAATAGTTTCGGAAACGCCACCTCACTCTTGGCTGGTCTGCCGACGAGTCATCATAAACTTCCTCTGAGTAGAAATGTTTAGACAGACGTTCCATCGCCCATGGATCACTGTGATACTTTTTCAACATTCTACCATGTGAAAAAATACATACGAGTCATGAAACAAGAGAAGAAAAATATATTACCAATTTGAATAAACAAGAAATTTTTTTAATGGCAAACAGACTTGTATACATAACGTTACCAACGGAAATTAACAAGAAAATCTCTCTCAAGTTCCAGAGTAAATAGCCACAACAATCAGCTCTTTCTAAGATAATTTAGGGAAGATTCTACTCCAACGACAATGCTTTTCATTCTATATTAACCAAAAAGTAGGGTAGAAAGCCATTTCTGTTATTAGTTAATGTTCTCACTGGTAAGCGGTCACTGACTGACGGGTTTGATTGAAATTTAACAAGCACAAGCGTGTACTTTGGAACCTTTTTCCTTTTATAAGTAATACAGGCAATGTTCTCTTTTTACAGTTCCTGGCTCTTTTTTCTTTAGTGGGGTGGGTTGGGGCAGAGTGCGGGTACAGAGTTCGTTTTATTCATGTCATAAGAACTCTAGTGAACTGGTATCATTCAGGAGAAGGATTGCTCATGATTCAATTCTCACAACCTAGATAATCATAGTCAGATCCCAGAGCTGAATACTTGTACACAAGGTAACAATAAATCCAGATGGGAGAGCAGCTAGTAGAGGATCAAAGAGTTAGTCATCCACTTTGTTATTTAGTTACACTTCGTAATCTTCCAGTTATTCCTACTGTCATCTAATAAATTGATGTTGGTCATCCCAATTGCTAGATTGTTAATTCCGAACAAAATGAGATCAGCACCTGATATTGCTCAAAATAAAGAAAGTTGGCATTCATTGAACTCCTTGATTTATGTATAAATCCTCTTGCCCTGGTACTACCTGTTATATAAAATTCAGGACCTAATGGTAAGTATTTGAAAATTCAGGGACCTAATTGGTTGCTAGTCATAATTTAGGGACCTATTTGCAATTTCTGAAACTTTAGCTTTAGGCCCTTTCTACAGTACCCGATTTTTTGTCTAAGTAGAAAAAGAAATGTTTTATGTTATTTTATGTACGTTAATATTTTATGAATAATTTAGATTATTCTTTTAAATTTTAGGATTACAATTACAAAAAATTGCATTTTTAATAGTTATCAAAGCAAGAAATTGAGTTTTCTTGAGGTTTCAAATTAATTCACCTAGACTTTTTCATTTCTCCCCAACTTTATCAAGGCAAGTGTTGTTGTGTGCTGTACGTAAATTGACTTTCATACATTTAGTTCTAAATTTTGGAACCATTCATAGTTGTCCTTTATGAATAAGATAAGAGGATAGAATTTTAGTAGCGCCAGGCACAAAAGATAATACCACTTAAGTTGGTTATAATTCTCGTGTGTCCTTTATATACATTATGAATTCTCCTTCCCAAATTTAAATATGAATTGCAATTCACCGCACACACTTATTGGGATTTTTAATCTCTCCCCTCATTTTCCCCCCTTCAAGTAACTAGGATTCGAGGGTCGGAGTTTGGAAGTGAAACCTTTTATGAGTCAATTATCGAAATAAGAATGTCAAGGGTTCTTTTTATTGAAGTGTTATTTCAAAAGATTTATTTTAAAGCTAGACATGAATTAAGATTATTGGGAATGAAACTTTTATTTTTTCGTTAAAAAGAATTCATATTTTATTTAAGTCATTTTAATGTCTTATGTGATGATGTATATGTATGGATGGCACTCGGCTCGTTTAGGCTTCGGGTCGTCACATTATGATGGATATAATAAATATTCAATCAGTTACTCTGGATTGAAAGAGTCCCCCAAGATCGCCAGAATATATGAAATCAAGTATAATAAACAGGTTGCTATGGTAGCTCTAAGCTTAAATTTCTTCTTATTAGTTTCAGTGATATTTAAAAATTGATGCTCCTGCAGTCTCATTAATTAGATAGTCTCTCACATGAAAAGCTTAACACAGATTAACAAATGCTGGTAACTACGTACACATTTGCCAACTCCCTTTGCATCCGACTCGGGAGGTTCCTTTCTTATACAAGTTCGCAAGAATCAAGTGATCTACCAAATTTCCATAATCCAGAAATAGCAGCAACTCCTACATGTAGATAATCAGTGTATTGTCAATCCTTCCTTCTTTATGAATAATAAACGGCCCTAGCAAGCTATCATAGGAATATAAATATGTTGGAACAAGCATTCAGAGATGGGTTTTTGTACTTTTCAATTTTATATTTTCTTTATTGTTATAATCAAGTGTTTTGACAGAGATTCCACAATTTATAAACATGCTTTGGATAGAGTTTCCACAATTTGTAACAGATGCTAGTGAAAGACAGCATCTTATTACAGTATCAGATCCATGCCCTGAATCATATTCACTGCATACAGTGCTTGTACAGTTCGAAAATTAATAAATTACATGCTTTAATTCTGATTAAAGAAGCTGGAATAGTTACACTGCAGGAATAAGCAAAGTTAGTAAAACGAAGGAAAAAACAAAGTTTCTCCCGTCCCCCCCCCCCCCCCCC
>CAIGRS010090357.1:0-11031 GCA_903798395.1 Fraxinus floribunda | reverse complement strand
TTTCCTACAATTTTTCAATTGATTCAATATTTCACAATATAAATATCCATTTGAATCGATTTGAATTTTTTAAAAAAAAAATTAAATGTGATAATAATAAATATATTGTCGATTAAGTTTAAATATAAAAATAATCTTAAATTATTAAACGTAAAATCATAATCGATAATTTTTCTTTTCTACCCACCCTCAACCCCCACACTTACATTAATGATTAATTTCTCTCAATTTCATTTTTCCTTAGTTTTTATCTTAAATTAAGCCATTTTTTTCGTTCAGGATTTTAAGTTACAAATATGCGTTTTAAGCGATTTAAAATTTATTGGAAATGTTGGAGTGCGGCCTTGAAAAATATATAGTAGATAAATTTTAAATATAAAAAATAATTTTACATTAACTGTGAAACGTAAAGTTGTGATTGTTTATGTTTCTTTTCAATCTCAACCACATTCCAATGTCTTTTTTTCGAACTTTATTTTTCCTACAACGTTTGATTCGATATTTCACGATANATAAATTTTAAATATCAAAAATAATTTTACCTTAATTGTCAAACGTAAAGTTGTGATTGTTTATGTTTCTTTTCAATCTCAACCACATTCCAATGTCTTTTTTTCGAACTTTATTTTTCCTACAACATTTGATTCGATATTTCACGATATGAGTATCCATTTGGATCGATTTAAACTTTTTTAAAAAAACTTGAAATGTGCTAATAATAAATATATTGTCGATTAAATTTAAATATAAAAATCATCTTATTAAACGTAAAATCATAATCATTAATTTTTCTTTTCTACTCACCCTAAAAAAATTTAAAATGTAATATACAAGACCTTTAAAGGTTTGTACTTCAAGAAAATTGAGGAAGAAAGAAAAAACAACAATATATTGGTAGTTTGTTAGTATGTGAGTGTTTTTAAATTTGAATTGATTTATATTGGTTGTTTATGATGAATAATTCATCTTTTTATTTCTAACTTTTTTTTTATTGTAACTTTAAGATTTTCTATTGAATAATTTTTGTTCAATAAGATTTAATTAGTAACGTTTCTAAAAATAATCAAAAATCAGTCACATGACCAATTACCAACTATACTTGAGTGTGTTTGGTAGAGATTATTCAACTGTGACATAGAGTGTGTTTGGTAGAGATTAAAATCGGATTAAAATTGAAAAACTAGCCGTTATTGTTGACTTTTATTAGACGAGTGGGACCCAATAACGGCCATATTTTCAATTTTAATCAGCTTTTTAGCTCCACCAAACAAGCTATAAAGCACTTGCCTCAGGCTGCCTGTCACTAGTATTTAAAAAAAGTAGGAAAAAAAATCCAGACCAGAGTTGTGAGTTGTTACTGCACATGCATTCACATTTATTAAAAATTCAGACATCATCATAACCAAACCTTAAGACGCGACGCGCCTCCTCCACAGCATTACCCAAAATATCCGCAACACACACACACACACACACAAACAGAAAAAAATTGTGGTGAGAGATAGAAGCGGGCAATGGTGAGACTGAGTGGAAAAGAATCAAGAACCGAATCGACAGTTTAGCAGAAAAATAGGAAAGAAAATTGTGGTCCGTTAATGAGTTATATGGGGGGTGGTAATTTCGTGGACGGGTTTCGTCGCTTGTTCCATCGTCGTTCATCAACACTTGGTACTAGTAATTCAGTTATCGATCATAATGCCAAAGGTCATTTGACAAGTTTACACGAACAAGAAGAGGGGCTTGTTATTACTGAAGACTTCGATTTTTCTGGTCTCAAGCCTATCAAAGTCCCTAATAGATTTAATTTTCCTGTTTCCACTTCTTCTTCTTCCATGGATCCACACAAAAAGGTGTCTTTTTTCTGGGTTCTTTGATTTGATCTTTGTTTTTTTTTTTCTTTTTCGACAGACATTGATATAGATCTTGTTGATTTTTTATTTATTTATTTTTTAACTGCTATAGCTGTCTGCGTAATATGATCTATGAATTTTGAAGTTGATGGTTTTTTGGGATTGTTCCATTTTGAATTATATTTTAGTCTTGTTAATGTGGACTTATAAATTATAATTGCTGTATTTACTTGATAAGTCAGTAACATATTGATTAGTTGGAGTGACATTGATTTATTTAATACCAGAAAGATTTAATTTTGGCATGTTTTAAGGTTGTTGCATCCATAATGTTTTAAGTTTTTTGTAGCAAGTCTTTGTTTATTTATTTTTTGCTGTTGTAATGATGTAAAATGTGTGAAAAAGATGAAGCATCTTTCCTCTATCTCTTGGCGATGAGAGAGAAAAAAGAATTAGCATCCCTCCTCTCCCCCGTAAAGGACAAAATAAATTTTCTTTTTGAGTTAGAAAAAAAAATTCCTTTACTTTACATGCTCATGTAATTGCATAGTTTTACAGAGTGCACTAGAAAAGGAATTTTTCACGGAGTATGGGGAAGCAAACAGATATGAGATTCAAGAAGTTGTAGGCAAAGGGAGTTACGGTGTTGTGGGGTCCGCAATTGATACTCATAGTGGAGAAAGGGTTGCAATCAAGAAGATCAATGATGTCTTCGAGCATGTCTCTGATGCCACACGAATTCTTAGAGAAATCAAGCTCCTTCGGCTTCTTCATCACCCTGATATTGTGCAAATAAAGCACATTATGCTTCCCCCTTCTCGAAGAGAATTCAGAGATATCTATGTCATTTTTGAATTAATGGAATCTGACCTTCATCAAGTAATTAAGGCTAATGATGATCTATCACCTGAGCATTATCAATTTTTCCTCTATCAGCTTCTGCGCGGATTAAAATATATTCATGCAGGTTTATTGTCTTACACAATACAAAATAATCACCCCTTTATTCTTCTTATTCTTTCCATGCCGCCCAAAAAAAAATAAATCATGCTTACAATTCTCATACATTTTCCTTTTCTTGTAGCTAATGTATTTCACCGGGATTTGAAGCCCAAAAACATACTTGCTAATGCCGACTGTAAGTTGAAGATTTGTGATTTTGGTCTTGCCCGCGTCTCATTTAATGATGCTCCATCAGCAATTTTTTGGACTGTAAGTCTTGAGTTTTTACAAAACTTCTGCATTTTCTTTCATTTTTCCCTTCCAAAAGTCATCGTAATCACTTCTTAACATTTTTAATTTCTATTCGCATTATTTTATTTATTATAGGACTATGTTGCAACCCGATGGTATCGTGCTCCTGAGCTATGCGGCTCCTTTTTCTCTAAAGTAAGCTGATATTTATGCTGATCTCCCAACATTTCTTTTTGTTTATTCACCTTTCAGTTACTAAAAATGGCACTAGGATTTATATGTCTACACTACTTTTTAAATGCAAAAAAGGGACTCGTTTGAATAAAGCCAATCTAAAGTTTCTCTCATTGCTTCGAATTTTCACTTTATTTATCAACACACGCTAGCATACATTGATTAATAGTTTATTTAGATCATTAGGATTGGATATATTATTAGCTGACTAACAATTTGTTTGTTGATACTTTTCTTACTTTTTGAATTTAAAACTTCATTGAGCCCATTTGACTGTTCAGTCGTAGTGAGTGATCAATCATTCCTTTGGCTCTTGTAATTTTGTGAGTCACTTCAATCTAAATAATAACTTATATATGGTATCTTATGTCTGTATGAAAAATGAGGGTATCATATATGGGAGAATATGATAAAGATTGCATCCGCCCCAAAGATTCTGCGGCCCTAAGCTGCATTTAATTTTAGCAGGGAAAACACTATATAATTTTTACAAACATAAGCTTTATTGATTTGACAGCCAGATATTCTTGCAAGAGCATTAGAAACAAGTTCCAAACAAGAACCTAGCTAGTTAATTGGTGGAATTTCGAAAACTAAAATCACGCTGAAAATATTATTTTTTCCTTACTGTGCATAAAAGAAGTTTTGAAGGACACCGATATCTTTAAGTAATACGCTCAGTGCTTTATATTAATTAATGCATGTACATTTCCATTTTGTAGTATACCCCTGCAATTGATATTTGGAGCATCGGATGCATATATGCAGAGATGCTTACTGGAAAACCATTGTTTCCTGGTAAAAATGTGGTGCACCAATTAGATCTAATGACGGATTTCCTTGGTACTCCTCCCTCTGAATCAATTGCAAAGGTTAGTTACTCCATTCCTCTATCTTTCTCATTTTATATTTTCTATAGATACCAACTCCTATTTTATATGAATATTTGCTGCATTAGTCTAGTTAATAGCATTTCAAGAGGCTACAATGAGTCCTCTATGTTCCTTTATGACAACATATTTTATCATTTAAATGGCAGATCAGAAATGAGAAGGCAAGAAGATATCTCAGCAGTATGCGGAAAAAACAGCCCGTCCCATTCACACAGAAGTTCCCGAATGTCGATCCTTTGGCTCTTCGCTTGCTGGAACGCCTGCTTGCATTTGACCCTAAAGATAGACCATCTGCAGAAGAGGTGACATTCAATGACCAATATTTGTTATACATATAAGTTCACCATAATTGGGAGTTTTTTTTTGAAACCTGATTACTAACTGCAATTGTGTTAACTCTTTGGACTTTTATTTTGCAGGCATTAGCTGATCCTTACTTTCATGGGTTAGCAAATGTGGATCGTGAGCCGACCAGTCAACCCATATCAAAGCTTGAGTTTGAGTTTGAGAAGAAAAAATTGACAAAAGATGATGTTAGAGAGTTGATTTATCGAGAGGTAGGCCTTTCAGCATATACTTGCTGCCCAGTAAGCTTTTTTTTTTTGTTGGTTCGCTGAATGGTTTCTTTTCCTAACTCAAAATACTTTTATCTTAACCAAACAGATTTTAGAGTATCACCCTCAGATGCTTGAGGAGTATCTTCGAGATGGAGATCAGACTAGTGGGTTTATGTACCCAAGGTTAGGCATTAGTTAATTATGTTAATTAACTTTAACTATCATACTGCAGGTGATATACACTTTTTAAGTTATGTGAATATTTCCTTCGTAACTGCTTTTTGAAAGTAATAAACATACACTGTTTCTTCCTTGTTTTTTCAGTTTACCAAGTATATAAGCTTTTGGGTAGGAGATAATTTCACTCATTAATATAGCTAATCTCTTCAAAAATATAATCTCTGTATGGCTGTAACTTAGTTTGCAGAAATTTTCTTCTGCTCATAAATTATTTAGTGAGAATTGTGATATATTGGCTGATCTCATGCTATGTTTCTTAGTGGTGTTGATCGATTCAAGCGACAGTTTGCACATCTCGAGGAGCATCATGGTAAAGGCGGAAGAAACACTCCGCTCCAAAGGCAGCATGCTTCATTGCCTCGGTATGAAGTTAATAATGATTTATTTTCTTAAAGGTTTTATGTGTTGGCTGTTGAGTGTACTACTAAATCTGAAGGCCCGTTCGGTAGAGATTAAAATTGAAAAACTAGCGTTATTGTTAATTTTTATTAGACGAGTGGGACCTAAAAACGACCATATTTTCAATTTTAATTGAATTTTAATCCCTACTAAACGGGGCCCAAATCTTATTTTCTTCTTAAATGTTTTACAGTAAAAGTTAATCAATGTATTCGTAAGTTACTACCCTGTTGATTATATATAGGTGGAGAATATCAATGTTTTTATGATTGCAAATATCCACTTTGAACTTTTTATTTGATATGGCTATTTTACGTTATTATGAAAAAATCTATATTGCATTTGCTTATTTTAATCTTTTTTGTGAATATTGTTTTGATATATACTTGTTTATCCGTTTCTGAATTCTGATTTATTAATCTTAGCCCCTGTTTGGTTTAAGCTAAAAATCAGATTTTTAGTTGATGAAATCATGAAACGTGTTGTTGAAATGTTGATAAAAGTTGTGGAGCCATTATGGTTTGAACATACACAAGTGTTGAAGACAAGATTTAGATGAACTCTCTAACAGCTTAAGATCTTTGATGAAGTGATTAACAAGTTATCAAAGTTAGGCAAACTCCTTGGTACAAGTTTGACAAGTCTCATAGACCCTATGAAAATTATGCACGTCAGAGAGCACATCTCATGGTTTTATACTGTCACTACTCAGGAAAGTATCGTATAAAAAAGTCATTTGCGTGTTGTAGTTACCCATAGAGAGCATGTATCGTGGTTTTAAAAAGATATAGTTTATCTTTAAGATAGCATAGATAAAAATAAAATCAATAGCGGGAGTTGGGACTATTAAGATCAGAGTTATGTAACCTAGGTCATATCAGAATGGCTTACATTGTTTCAAACCTGGAAAATTTGTCACTATTTGGACGGTCATACTAATATTTTACCTTCTGCTGTACCCTCAGAGAACGAGTCCCTGTGGTCAAGGATGAAACAGCCATTCAAGATAATGATTTTGAAAAACGAACTTCAGCATCTGTTGCTTCAACTCTTCATAGTCCTCCCAACAAAACTGAGGGAACAGATAATTCAAATGCAGAAAGTGGAACATATTCTGCTGCTCGTAGCTTGTTGAAGAGTGCCAGTATCAGTGCATCTAAATGTATTGGCGTTAAAGCAACAAACAATACAGAGGTGATTTGCCCTGTTTGGTTTGGTTATGATAAAGATCAGATTTTTAGTAGATTTTCATTAAACTTGATGAAATCGTTTGTTTGAAAAGTTGTGTCCCATGAATTTTTTGATGAAAATGAGCTTGGAAAAAAAAAAGTGAGTTAAGAAATGGAGTCCAAACAGGAGCTAAACCTTCTTCGATGTGATTTTCATGCCATCTTATATTGAACTTAAAAAAGATTTCTTTGATAAGAATGGGAGCGAATTGTCACTAATATGTTTTAATTGGTTAACTTATTCGTTTTTGACAGGAAGATTCAATTCCAGAGCAGAGCGAAGAGGTCGATGGGTTGACCCAGAAAATAGCTATTCTCCATACCTGATTTTAGAGTTCGATTGTCTTCAAATATATTGTTTGCCTTTGTAGATCGACCAGGCTTTATTATAGCTTATTGAAGATCTTTGCTTCAATTCAGGCAGAAACCATTGGCTTGTTGCCTATTGTTATTGATATCACATATCGTGTAAGTTATAGTATTAGGTAAGGGAAATTATTTTCCCATATTTTGACAGAAGACGTGGACACGGATATATCATTCTGTTGTTCCATATATCGACATTGAAAGCATTTCAGGTAGAAGCTTTAAACATCTTGACAAGCAGAAAACAATATCATGTCCCCTTCCGCCGTCTCCCTTGAGGCAGTGTTGGGGGGGGGGGGGGGGGGGAGGTGGGGGTGAATTTCAGATTTAGAATTTTCGAAAAAAAAAAAAGTTGTGTAGGTGGGGTGGGTGGGTGGGTGGGCGGTGGGGGTGGGGGTGGGTATGGATAATTTATTATAATATATATATATATTTAATTGGAATTAACACCTAAATTTTGAAATAATTTAAGAAGTTTGTTAGTTTTGAAATGTAATTTTAATATGTAGGATTTATGTATTGTTCCCATGATTTAATTAGTTAATAGGTATTAATCAAATCAGTTAACTTTTTTTGGGTATTTGGCCTAATTTGCCCTACTTGTAAATGCTGTGGCTGAGATTGATGGATCAGTCCAACACCACAACAATAAATGGCTCTTGCAGAAATAGGCCCAGATTATTATTTTGTTACATGGCCCATGCAAAATCACCCCGTCCTCCAATTCCATTAAGACAAATTTACTATGATTAACTAGGGGATAAATTTATGGAAATAAATCGATCAGTAAAAGGTTACATATTTGGAAAACGAAAAATCAATCACAAACTTCAAAATTGCAAAAATCTTGAATTTTGTGGGATCTAAAAGATTTTTAAGAAAATAATATTTAAATAAGAATTAATTAAATTTCTCACTCCAATAACCAATGGGCATTGAGGCCATTTGTGATTTATCTTGGAGTCAACCTCTTATCCTAAAATAATTAGAAGTTGTTTTAACTTTTGGATGTTCTATAAATATTTTAAAAATAAGAAACTAATTTAATTATGATGTTCCAATGTGCCATTCTTCTTCAAAAAAGATACGTATCGATGTGTCCCAAGTCTATCCATGCATCATAGGTGTAGTCCATAATCCTAAGAGCAGGTGGGGTGTACAAAAGGGTTTGGTTATACACTTTCAACGAAGACGAAGAGGTATTCAGGGTTTTATGATATTAAGACAACAAGTTTCGAGGCTAGCAATCACGAACTTTGAACTACTGTCAAGAAACAAAGAAGATAACATTGAAACAACTTTCTCGAACTCCATTCCTAGATTGAGATTGTAGACATCTTAAAATAATGAATTCAAACATGGGCTAAATGTTGTTCGTGATTACGATGTTAGTTACTAATACTAATTCAACAGTAATGCCAAGGACAGAGTAGAAAACAAGGCCATTCACTTTTCGTGTAAACTTTGTGAAGTTATGCAAATTGCATAATCCTCCACTTTTGGTGAAACAAAAGACGGCCCACGTTAAGATTATTTTAAAGATTTAGCTTTTCTTTGTCAAAATTAGATATGACTTCACTTTGTTGGAAATTAGGTGAAAATTATGTTGATGATTGATGTCTAAAATTCATTACCAAATACTTGAGCTAAGTTTGGCACAACGGATTAGGCATGTTTGGCTTTTGTTTCTAAACAACCTTAGGACGATGATGCAAAAATAGAGGTATGTTGAGCTTTAGGTCTCGACATGTGATCTGAGATAATAAAAGATCCAATATTCTCACACTCTAATTGACCCATTGACCCATGACCGAGGTGAAATTGTTATTTTAAGGTTTATCAACTTACAAAATTGTTGCTCAATATATATAGTTTAATCTATGTGTGAATTGTTGTTCTCTTATTCTTTGTGGATGAAACTCTTGGTTTTTAAGTGGTTCCAATGATCGATTATTCTCCTCGAAGAAGGAGATTGAGTTGTGTTGTCAAGGGTCCAATTTTGGGTTGAGAGAGTGCAAATTTGAGCCCTAATTTTGATAGACCCACTCTCAGGTGCTTTGTGCATGTAAATGTTCTTTGATTTGGTTTCGAGTTTCAAAGGCTAGCTGCACATGAAATTAGCATAAAATCATAATGAATAGTAATAGATAGATAATACTATAATGAATTAAGGTGGATATTGTTATTTGAGTTTTCGTTCGAAAGACGGTCGTTATACTACAACCGTACAAGATTATATTAGATTTTGCTATGTGACCCAACAATTTTAATGAAAATAAAAAAATGGTAATTGGCGCAAAACGTCTCTACCTATGACGGGTTTTGTGGAAATAGATCCAATATTCTCACACTCTAATTGACCCATTGACCCATGACCGAGGTGAAATTGTTATTTTAAGGTTTATCAACTTACAAAATTGTTGCTCAATATATATAGTTTAATCTCTGTGTGAATTGTTGTTCTCTTATTCTTTGTGGATGAAACTCTTGGTTTTTAAGTGGTTCTAAGGATCGATTATTCTCCTCGAAGAAGGAGATTGAGTTGTGTTGTCAAGGGTCCAATTTTGGGTTGAGAGAGTGCAAATTTGAGCCCTAATTTTGATAGACCCACTCTTAGGTGCTTTGTGCATGTAAATGTTCTTTGATTTGGTTTCGAGTTTCAAAGGCTAGCTGCACATGGAATTAGCATAAAATCATAATGAATAGTAATAGATAGATAATACTATAATGAATTAAGGTGGATATTGTTATTTGAGTTTTCGTTCGAAAGATGGTCGTTATACTACAACCGTACAAGATTATATTAGATTTTGTTATGTGACCCAACAATTTTAATGAAAATAAAAAATATCTAACAATTCATTGCTAAGGGCTCAACAACCGATTTTAGATATTAGACTAACTAAAAAATTGATAATTTGTTAATTACCATTTTGATTAGAAAAATGGTTTCCGTGGGTGACACGTTCAAGGTGTTACAACTTCCAACCACGACAGCCATAGATTTTTCCCAAAGCCTTGTTGGACGTTCTTGTGTGTGTTTACCTTTTTTAATAACACAAACTTCTAAATTAGATTGTTAGTTTAATAGGATTTCTGCTTTTATTTGTACTTCTTATAAAAAAAAAAAAAAAGGTTTTATGAGTAAGTCAATTTTATTTAAAAACTCTTCTAATCGAATAAGTTCTTTCAGAAAATTATCCTAACGTGTTCAAAAATTATTTCTTAATTTCAAAAATAAATTTTGACTTTTCAAAAGTATGATAAAATGGACCCTTAGTATTATAACAGAGTTAGGCAAATACTTGAATTCAAGTAATCTTATAATCAATTATTAAAACTAGAACGTTTCCAAAATTTCGATATAATTAAGGGCCCGTTCGGTAGAGATTAAAATCGAATTAAAATTGAAAAATTAATCGTTATTGTTGACTTTTATTAGACGAGTGAGACTCAATAACGATCATATTTTCAATTTTAATTGAATTTTAAGCCGTACCAAACGGGGCCTAAGTGTTTTTGGGCCTCCAACCTACAAAGCAGAGCAGTTGCATTCTCAAAGTTTCTATTTTGTTGGACCTCCAGTCAACAATAATACGATAAGAAATTAAGGGTGTGTTCGGTAGAGATTAAAATCGGATTAAAATTGAAAAATTAGCCGTTATTGTTGACTTTTATTAGACGAGTGAGACTCAATAACGATCATATTTTCAATTTTAATTGGATTTTAATCCCTGCCAAACGGGGCCTAAATATACTATATGCATGAAGTTAAATGTAGCAAATAATATGGAGGGAGGGCTGATTCGGCTATTGTTTGATGATCATTATTTTGCGAAAATGGAATTTTGAATATTGATTTTTGGAGGATGTGTTGTTAAAAATAAGAGAAATTTTGAATTTACGTGAAAAATATTTTATCATATAAGATTGAAAACGAATATGACAATTAAAGAATTTTGAGATAATGATTGTGAAACAGGTGTTTATATAGATCAACGATTATCGTTACTTGTTAATAAGGCAAATGATGTGTCATGACCATGCCCAGACACGTTTCTTTACGTGA
>CAIGRS010090281.1:0-11189 GCA_903798395.1 Fraxinus floribunda | reverse complement strand
ACAAAGAGCTGAAATCGTGTTTCTCCAAACACGACTCGTCACGTGGCAAGAAGATAACGCCGTCAATTGCCACGGTAGATTCCGTTCAGCCACCTCACAAGCCCTTCAAATGGATGTCTGCGCAGTGATGGATGGAGCGAAAGTCGTCTAAGTTCAATGACCGGTCAAGTGCATATCAAAGTTCAGTGACCTCAACGTGACAGTGTGCTAAGTTCAGTGATCAATGAAACTTTTTACTCGTCTTTGCCGTGTTTTCTAATTTCACTGTGGTTTGCACTGAAAATGGTGAAAACGTGATTTTCGGTGTTTTGTGTTTTTAGTACATTTTTTTTTTCAAAAACTCATTTTAAGAAATGAGAAAGAGAACACGTTTTCGGTGTTTTGAAAAATCGAAAATCGAAAACAGTCTGAAAACAACAAAGAGAACAGGGCCTAAGTTGCACATATTCCTTTTTGAATAACCCATTCCCACTATCTTTCATAAGTAAAGTAGGCACTTCCTAATCAGTCGCCTTAGTAGCATTGACGAAGAAGAAGATCCACTTAAAAGACATCGAAATATATTTATTTTATTTTATAATATGTTAAAACATATTTCCTCCCCATAACATTCACCAAAGCAGAAAAATTCACCACTGTTCAGAGGCTGAAGCATGGCAGGGAGGAATTCATCCGATTTTATGAAAAAATCATTCAAGCACTCACCGAGAAATTTTTGCCATGGTGCGTATAGGTTTGAGAGTAGGGTTAGGATGGGCCGGGTTTTAGACCAATTCGTGGGTTTGGAGGTGTTGTAGTATGGTAGGATTTATTTTTGAAAACAGTTATTTTGGAAAATAGAAACTTTAATTGGAATTTGACAAAAATAAAAAAAAAAAAAGAAATTGGGATAGCTTATGTAATTATCCAAAAATAATTGAATAATCTAAAGATCCCAAAATAAATGGACCAACATCCAATGAGAAACTGATGTTAACAATTTTTTTTTTTTTCAAAATTATAGAATTGGGGAAATCATATCTTATCGCACAGTTAATTTTGCTTATTACTTGATAGATTAGTTCAGAACAGTATAAAATGCATATAACATATCAAGATCGTTTATCACAACTGTATATTTCACATGGTAAAAGAACATAAGTAAGCTCCAATGAGTAGATTTTCTTTCTTGTGCTTTAAATTGGTTATATTGAACAAAATGATTGATTTTGTTTGGTTTTTATCGACTAATTTTTTCAATGAGTATGAAAAAATAGTATTTTGTTGGAAATAAAATTGTATTGGCTATTTCGATGACGTCCTAGTCCTTTTGCTTCAAGGTTAAACTGAAAGTCTCTATTCTTTAGAATTAGAAATTACTCTATACTCTCAATATAATTTATTAAATTATAAACTAATTTATGTTCACATAAAAAGATAGGCTAACAATTTATGTCCACATTTGTTTATAGCGAACACAAAGTTAAAACATGGGCTAACAATTTAAAACACTAACATGAATGGAGTGTTGAGACACTAACAATTCAAAAAAGGCTTATTAGCACAAAACGTTCATACGTTTGATAGTGAGTGTGCAAAATGTTTTTTTTTTTTGCATTTTCGCCCCTATCAACGTTTGAGTGTAGAAAACGTCATTTTCACTATTTTTCAGTGTAAAAGATCAATATACCCTCAAATTTAAATAAAACAAAAAAAATGAAAAGAAAAATAAAAAAAATTGTAATTATATCCCAAATTTTTTAAAAAGTGCAAATGAGTCCAAAAGCCTTATTAAAAGGTTTAAGCACAAAACGTCTCTATGTTTCACACTTAATGCAATGCGGAAAACGTCATTACGTTTAAACATGTTTGTACTTGTTCAATAGCACAAAACGTCCATGCATTTAACACTTATTGCATAAAACGTCCTTACGTTTTGAGCGATGGTGTAATCGTTGTGAGTGTTAATTTTAGTATGACGTGATTGAGCATGAACATTTGCTATGGCGTTTCTGGGAATTGTTGATGTTGACTGTTATTGCCTGGAAGTCGTGAACTCCGGTGCTACGATTTAGTTGGGTTTCAAGGAAGGGGAATTTTAATTCATTGAACCTCTAGTTTTACAAAATAATCATAGACCATTACACTAGTTTTAATTTCTTGATTTATTAATATTTTGATTATGTTTGCTGAAACTTTTAGCATGCCCTTTTTCAAGATTTCATTTTCTTTTTGTTTTTCTCTATCAAATTCTCGAGTTTTCTTAATTCCTTGACTTGTAGATGACGTTTGCCGAAATTTTAATCATACCCATGTTTCAAGATGTGATTTTCCACTCAAATTTTAAGTTAGTTGCTAAGAGCTGGTGGTTTTTCTCTGGTCTCGTCTATTTTTTTCCTTGAATAGATCATGACCATACTTTGAGTAAATCTGGATTGGCTGATGTAACCAAAGTCTTGCACAAACGTCAACAATTGAGCTGGATTTTGGAACTAATACTATTGAGGTTGGGATTTACTCAGGATTCTAGTTACAGTTTAATTGAGAAATGAATCTATTGTTCTGTGGATCTTATGTTCACTATTGATGAATTGCATAGTGTCGAAGTTGAGACATGTTGTTGAAAGAACTTCGAAAATGTTGATTACATTTTTGGTCATTCAACAAGATAATTTTAGAACTTCTCACACAAGTGGTATATTGGTTCTATCACTAATAAATCAATGAATCAAGCATTTAAAGTATTTGAACTGATTTCCAAGACACCTTTAATGTTATTTTTAGTCCAGAAGAAAGTAGTAGGTTCCATGGAGTTATCTTTTCTAACACCCATGTTTCAAGATGTGATTTTCCACTCAAATTTTAAGTTTGTTGCTAAGAGCTGGTGGTTTTTCTCTGGTCTCGTCTATTTTTTTCCTTGAATAGATCATGACCATACTTTGAGTAAATCTGGATTGGCTGTTGTAACCAAAGTCTTGCACAAACGTCAACAATTGAGCTGGATTTTGGAACTAATACTATTAAGGTTGGGATTTACTCAGGATTCTAGTTACAGTTTAATTGAGAAATGAATCTATTGTTCTGTGGATCTTATGTTCACTATGGATGAATTGCATAGTGTCGAAGTTGAGACATGTTGTTGAAAGAACTTTGAAAATGTTGATTACATTTTTGGTCATTCAACAAGATAATGTTGATTACATTTTTGGTCATTCAACAAGATAATTTTAGAACTTCTCACACAAGTGGTATATTGGTTCTATCACTAATAAATCAATGAATCAAGCATTTAAACTATTTGAACTGATTGCAAAGACACCTTTAATGTTATGTTTAGTCCAGAAGAAAGTAGTAGGTATACATGAGAAAGTCTGCCATTAATACATACACTACGATGTTAATGTTGCAAGTAGAACTATTGTTAAAATTCCACAAGCACATAGTGTGAATGTGGGTGTTGATGTTTGGAGCCTTTGTGTTTATAGCTTAAGAACCAGAATCTGTTGTGAAGAAAAAATCCGAAGGCTTAATCGATAGGGGTAACTAAGATTGCAAATTATTGATCCATTTTTGAGAAATTTCACAAGTAAACGATTAGGAAAATACTTAACTTCATCCATATATACATATATGATCTTCAGATGCAGTGCTTGCACGTATAGCGGCTGAGAAAAGGTTTTCCTTAATCAAAGCACGGGAAGAAGGTGAAAAATCAAAAGCTGGAAACAAGTATGCCTTTCAATTCTTGAGTGTGCTCTGTTCTCTCTTTTATCCATGAAATTAGCTAGTAGTTTTCTAAATATTTGCACCAAATGTAATGACTATGAACAATGATGTTTTGGTAAATGAGCTCAAGACTCATTTCAGGCTGAAAGAACTCAGATGCCTGGTGATAAGACTTGAAAATGACTTACATTTCGATTTTATTGGTTAGCCTAGGCGCCTACTATACCACAATGCCCAAATTTGTTAGCCAACCCCAAATTTACAAAGAAATAAGGCATAGTTTGTTCATTGTTGTTGAATAACATCAAGATTGAAATCTGTTTTATATCTTTGCTTCTTTCTGGATTAGCATACAATATCTACAAAATCTATACATGCATACTACAAAAGTATGTTTGGTTTGCAGGTTGCCAGGTTATTAAATATACGTTAAAATTATTTCCAGATCTCAGAAAAAGATTTCCATTGGGGCTTGGGAAAACAGCAAAAAGGCAAGTCTAGAAGCTGAGCTTAAAAAAGAAGGACCATGCTTGGGGTACATAAAAATATGTACATAAGGGTGTCCATACACTCACATGGGGTGGGGGCCACTCGAATACTATGATGTACATATTTTTATGTACAAGGGGAATAATCCAAAAAAGAATGCGGTAACAAGTCATCCCCCTTAGGATTTTCTTCCGCAATAAATTCTAATGAAGATTTTTTTATTTTTTTTATTTTTTTTATTTATTTTTTTTTAAAGAAAGTTACTTTTTGAGGAATATGTGAGCTATTAACTATAATATTAATTTTTTTCTCTAACATTTCTGTTATTTTGAAGGAATGATATGCGACAATCGAAGATTATGATATTCTACTTTATTATTTGTTTTTTTTAGTCTTGGATGATTGTAGTATTTTTATTTTATTTATTAAGTTTAGATTACTATATATTTTAAATTTTTGAATGACTGTAATATTTTATTTTTATTTTTCGTGCTCAATAGAATTTTTATTGTGTTTAATTTTAGAAGCCATGCCTTTCTGATTAATTGAGGTGCCTTATTTTCATTAGTATGATTTTAATTTGTAGGAAAATAATTGTTTGGGATGTGAATCTTTAATTTCTTCCGTGAAAAAAATCAACTTATAAACTCAGTCATAGTAAAAAAACTATGAGTTATTCAATTTTAATTGATTGTTTATGAATGATAAATATCATTTCATTGAAAATTTGTTTGAATTATAAATTTTTTCTCAGTAAAAATTTGTGATTTATTCAATTTTAATTGATTGTGTATGAATTATAAAAATCATTTCATTGAAAATTTATTTATTGAAATGGAAAAAGTATTATTTTTTATTTTAGCCAATTGAAGTTTGATTTGAAAGACGAAAATATTTTTGTGCAAAAAAAAGAAGAAAAAAAGGAAAATCGGCCCGAGTCAGCCTAAGCTAACCCGATTCGGGTTGGGTCGGTTTTGGTCGCGGTGTCACGGATCGCAACTTTACTTAAGCAACGTGACCCTATCGCAACCGCAATTTGTTCAACTTCGACTGCACATTGTAAATATTTTATTTCAANTTACTTAAACCTCGTGACCGCACTTGTAAATATTTTTCAATTGTAAAATAGTTAGAAATTAGAAAATTTTAGTATGATTCTAAAGATTTTAAACGTCTACTCTTGTCACTTGAATTTTTGTTCCAAATGCTATTATAGAGGGTATTAGTCTTTTAAACATTTTCAAGCTTTATAGTGTTCGTCCCCTGCACTAGTCATTGTAATTTACTGCTTTCGTCTATTGTAATGTTCAGCTTTCAAACAATCAATTATCAAGTTAATTTCAATGCATTTCAATTTCATGTTGTAAGCTTTTTTTAAATTGTGATCAAATTTACTTTCGTCCCGAAACGATCGAGAGAAGTGGAAGGTAGTCTAGCGGAGCAAATTACTACCGCATGGTGTTCCTTTCTGTACTAAGAAGAAAGGTAACCCGTGAAACGCAGCCTGGTTCGGGTCAATTTTGAATAATATGTTATAACCGACATTTCAGGTCGGGTTGGGTTTGGTCCAAAATCAAATCGGCCCAACCCGTTTCCTAGTCCTAGTAAAAAAGGATGGTTCTTGTCTCCAATTCCTCAAATCTGCTTTAAATGTTTTTATTTTATCTTATTTTTTTATTTTCAATTTGAATTGTATTTTAAAAAATATATAAAATACTATAAAAAAATTAAGTAATAATTAAACAAAGCAGTAAATAAGGATATTTAATCCTTGCCCCTAACTCGTTCCCACCTCTCGAAATACTTGATAGACCGGAGGGGATGGTAATGGATACCCTCACAACGATCTACCTAGTTGCCATCCTTAGTTCTTAAGATAAAGTAGAACATTATTATATCTAATGCAGCAAAATAAAATATCATAACATGAAATTTGGACGTTATAATATACTATACTACTAATGTGATATATATAACATTATTACTCCATGTTGGGTGGGCGTGGGTTGGGTTGGGTCGGTTTTTGTCCTAACCCAACACGATCGGTTTGATTTAAATCCAACCCAACCCAACTCAAGTAAAGATTGAAATCCAATCCAACCAAATGTCGGTCGGGTTGGGTTGGGTTGGTCGGGTTGGAACAACAGAGACCTCTATTAATTTACATCATAGATATGCAAGGTATAACCCATTAATTTACCTGTATTGAACTCTCATCTTAATCCCCAAAGACATGTCCACACTGCCCACAGCCTCAAGAATCGCAAAATACTTAATCGGGTCAAGGTTTTGTCCTACGCTCAACAGAGACCAAACCAGAAGATGATACACGACACCTCTATTTTTCCAACAAAGAGTTTCAAATATGCATTTCAGTTCACCATTACAAATGAGTAATGACAGTAAATGAATGCAGACAGCTTTACTGACCAATACCAAAACTAAAATAAGTAATCAAAGGTCTAATAAAATTCAAATCTACCTAAATCCATGGAAAAATCACACACGCCCAATATTAATTCCTGAAACCAAATCAATCAAATAACATAAAATCAAGCCAAATCACCACACGCCAAATCATCGCGAAACTACATCACAAATATGCAGGGTATAAGCCATTAATATACCTGTATTGAACTCCCATCTTAATCCCCAAAGACATGTCCACACTCCACACTGCCCACAGCCTTAAGAATCACAAATACTTAACCCGGTTAAGGTTCGTGCCCTCTGCTCAATAGAGACCAAACCAGTAAGGAAAGCAACAAAAATAACAATTCTTAAGAAACTTGACAAATACAGATCTTAAATGTTAGGGTTCCACCTTACCTAGTTGGTGGGTTTTCTAATTCAGGATTCTGGTAATTCGGTTACCAGTGTCGTCGACGATTTTAGTGGGGCGGGGGGAGAGAAGGAGAGATTTTCTAGGGTTTGTATCGATTTTTGTACTGGAGATTTGTTTTCAAATTTCAAGAAATGAGCTGGGAGCCTGGGACCGTGTTTTCTTCATTTTTTTCTCTTGACGGGTCGGGTCGGGCGGGTTTGGGCGATTTTTGTGGACCAACCCGTGACCCGACCCAACCCAACCCGCCATGATCACAAAAAAATCGAACCCAGCCAAAAAAAATTAAAAAACCCGACCCAAACCGGTCGGTTCGGGTCGGTTTGAGCGGGTTGGGCGATTTTTTGCCCACCCCTAATACTCGATTAAATATTAAAAACTTTTAAATTTACAAGTCTTATCCTCTTTATTTGTCTTTTTTGGTTCACCCCACTCCATATTATTCCATTCAACCTCACTTAGGGCGGAGCCAGACTTTTTGTATTGTTGGTCAAAAATTAAAATTCAATTTTTTTACAATATAATATTAATGAAAATAAGTCAATACACTACTATAAGTGTAGCCTACTGTTCGTGCAAAACCTGCAAGCGTACGAGATCGTTGACAAGTAATAGAATTGATAAGTTAAGAGTTATCGTCCCACAGAAAATAAATTCAATTAAAATATACTAGAATTTTATGGAATTCGAATTATGTAAACAAACGAGAGTTTGATTTTATTTTATGTTTAATTAATCAAAGAAAGTTGTAAAAATGTGATTTTTATCAATTTATGGATGATTGAATTGGATCACGAATCTGCCTATTGCTGTCTATTTCAATTCTTGATTAATAATCTAGTTCTTTTCATGTGTACTTGACAATCGATAAAACTATGATATATAATTTTCTTTTTCAAGACAAATTGAATCTGTTCTAATCACGATCCGAATATATTCCTAGCGTACGAGATCGTTGACAAATAATAGAATTGATGAGTTGAGAGTTATCGTCCCACAGAGAATAAATTATATAAAAATTTACTAGATTTTTATGGAGTTCGAATTATGCAAACAAACGAGAGTTTGATTTTATTTTATGTTTAATTAATCAAAGAAAGTTGTAAAAATGTGATTTTTATCAATTTGTGGATGATTGTATTAGATCACGAATTCGCCTATTGCTGTCTATTTCAATTCTTGATTAGTAATCTAGTCCCTTTCATGCGTTCTTGACAATCGATGAAACTATGATATATAATTTTCTTTTCAAAGATAAATTAAATCTATTCTAATCACAACCTGAATATATTCCTAGCCCGAATTCGAATGATTAGAATGCGTTAAAGTTTAGATTATCTTTATGATGGCATATGGGATAAATGTTATTACTAACATCTATTGCATAAATGTTAATTTTGCCGCATTCTAACTTATTGTGAACTTTTCAACAATACAATAAGTAACTAATTATCTAATTGGTTGCCAATCAATTAAATAATGCAATGTGTGTGCAAAATTAATCAACAAAAGTAAGAAATAAATTAATCTACTAGTCTTGAATTAAAAAAAATAAACAAATATGGTTCATCTTCATTCAATACAAAAAGGGATCTAGTCTAGCATGTTAATATATAAATTACAAGAAGATTAATAGAAAAATATCACCCGTATCATGAAATAAATCAAAAAAGGTTGATCTTCACGTCCAATGTTGAATTCTTCAAATTTTTGATGTAATTGATCTTCAATTAATTTTTATGGCTTGATCTCCTCTCTCAAAATATAGCAACTGAGCTCTTGTTCTTGATGAATTTAATGAAATTGTGGTGTATGAAGAGAAAAGAGAGTTTTTCTATGTGTAGCCCTCGTTCTCTATTTATAAGAGTCAGAAAATATGTCAAAATCGCTTCCAATTTGGTTTCAAAGAGAGTATACATGCGTACTGTAGAACCAAATGGCTCTCGGGTTGGGGAAAATAGTGTCGTGCGTGTGCGCCATGAATTGCCCACGCGCTTGCACAGGTTCGTCTCCGACTCTCTCCATAGGTTTTGGTATTTTGGTCATAACTCCCTCCACAAGTTTTAGATTGAGTTGATTCAAAATGTGTTGGAAATATAATTCATTGGGATACAATTCTTCTAGAAATAGAAATTTTCCAATTCAAACGTTTGCTATCCGAGAAATAGGTCTCAAATTAAGGCTAAAAATCCGGAGCATAACTTCTTTGCATGAAAATTGATTTGTGAAAATACTTCCACTATATTTCACTCCTTCGACATCCAATTGATCCTATATAATCTTCAATTCTCATTTTTTGGTTTGAATCATCTATTGAATGTTTACACTTTGGTCCCTAAACTTTGAATTTCCTTCGTTTTTGCACTTTTTCATTCGTTTCTTTCAAATCCACCAATTTGCATTGAGTTTAATATAACAAACATAATTAACACAAAATTAAGCTATAATTCATCCAAATCACTAACGAATATTTTAATTTAATGGCCTAAATAAGTGTACAAAATACACTTATCATCTACGCAACATGATACTTTGAAAACGTTATATAATTACATCATTATCAATATTGTCAAATGAATTTCGCTACTTGTATAGTTTTGTATACCACTTCTTCGACAAACGCTAAGCTGACAACAAGTAAATCAAAATGAAGGTAGGAAGTAAATGAATTGAAATAGAAATCAAATTTGATCTAGGATGTAAATGAAATTGAAATGAATTCAAATTTAATGCAAATATAATTCAAAAGTAATTTAAATTACATTTAATCTATGACGATCCTAAATTCTTTTACGCGATACTGCTTGCAAACTTTTCTAATAAAATGATATAAATTATATTGAGAGATTTGTCGTGCAAAACTAATAAAAGCTAATGATATAATTGAAAATCTTTAAAGAAAAGATGAGTTAGATGCCACTTTTTGAGATGTACGTTTGTTGTACGTTTAATTATTTTCGATATTCGTTTGAACCATTCGATATGATTACTTTGGCTCATTATTACGGATTGTTTGTGTAAATTCTAATGATTCTAACTGATATGTGCAGGTTGATACTATGTTCCTGCAATTTTAATTGAGTGTGAAATTTAACTAATTTCATATAACTGTGTTTGAGGTTTTATCACTCTGTTTTCCTTCTTTCATTTTGTGTTAGGGTGTTTGAGTTAGGGAAAGTATGATGTGACGGATGAGAATGGAATACAGGGGAGTATTACACGTGAATTGGTCGATCACATTCATCGTACACATGATATTAAAAATGTAACGTTAATTTTTGAAATTAAGCAAAGTTAAACGGGTGTCGAAAAAATATATGTCATATTTTTACAAATTTCATTTATTGGCTTGTTTAATATTCTTGTTGATTATTGTGATAAAAGTTTACAGGTTCTATCAGTGGACAAAACAGAGCAAAGTATTGAGACTGTTCATATTATCAGTTAACACAATAAAAGATATTAAATAATGCATCTAAACCATCATTCCTTTATCTTGCTTGGATCATCTAACAAAAAAGTTGTGTTTTTAACATGGAATATCTACAATAGGCTCCCAAGGAACCTTTTCAAAAATTAAATACTAAGACATAAAAAAATAAAATTGTTTTACTAACTGCTTTCACAAACAATTAGCAACTTCAAGAGTTTCCTCATTTAGTCAAAGTTTCATGTGGCTGAATTTCCAACTAAATGTCAATTGCAAGTCACGTCCTTTATCTTTAATATTTGACAAATTGATACCCACGTTGCACCTGTAAAATTTCACAAGAAAATAAATAAATTAGTTTTTGTTGCTACAATTATTGAAAGTTGATTTTTTTCTCAAAATTAATATATACTTTCAAAAAATTCTGAAAAATATACTTACAAAAAAGACCAAGCATCAACAACCTCTCAAATCCTCATTTATGCATCAGGAATATGAGAAATCTTTGACAACTCACTTCGACAACTCAGAACGAGGACCACTTTGTTGCTTGCACCTCTCCCTCGAAAGCTAACACAACAAATCGTACTCATTGTTTTCACAACCTAGAAACATAAAAAAATTAGCCACTCCAAGAGTTTCTGAATTTGATCTAAATTGAACAAATTACATACTTTCATCTCTAATATGTAAGAAATCTAATACCTGGTATAATTAATTTGA